>JAZHYW010069764.1:0-141931 GCA_037355805.1 Ixodes ricinus
GTTACCAATTCTCCCACCTCCACTGGACCCCTGGGTTCTTCACTTCGGGAAATGGTCGTCGTCACGAGCCAGGAAGCTCCCGGACGTGCGGCTCAAACCCCGCCTCTAACAATGGGTATAACTACTCCTGCAGATGAGCTTTGATGAGTTGTTGACCCGTCAGGGTAAATGTAAGTTCTGAACCGATGGTTGAAATGAATTAATGAGAGGGTCAGTTGCCTTAATACGGTTTGTGCAGTTGACGCTTTTTTCTGTATGCCATCTATATTGAGTGATACTGTAGGGCATGTAAGTGTCCAAGGTGGAACATCCGCCAACTTTGGTGTTTCAAACTGCTTTGGTATATTTGGCTCGATCTCTATCAAGAATTTAGCATAGCTAGAATCTTTCCTGGATGATTGTATCCGGGCAAGGTGGTGGGATTCATGTCTTGTCAGCTGTCGTAGGCGTACACGTAGTGTTTCTTTTGCACGAAGTGCTTCAATTAACATGCACCCAGCTTCTGCTATAACACCTAAAGTGGACGTTGAGTGCGGAACACCTAAACAAGCACGAAGAGTAGAGCCCTGTACACTTTGCAGTCGCTTCAAATTCGTGGCGCACATCCCATGAATGACTGGTAGGCTGTACCTCAATAGACCCTCAAATAGAGCTTTGTAAAGACGCAGTACTGACGTCACTTTCGCACCCCAAGTTGTGCCACATATAAAACGTATGAGGTGTATAAAGCTGGTAAATTTTTTTCTCAGGTGCATAATGTGAGGTGTCCATGTTAGTCCTGGATCGATTGATATGCCTAGAAATATGTGGTGTTTTACATATGGAATGGCTTGGCCGGATACTTTGAGGGGGTGTTTATCTATGCACCGTCTAGTAAAAGCTATGGCAGCTGATTTAGATGTAGAGATGGTCAGTCCGCGATGAAGAAGATATCTATAAATTGTGCCTAATGCTTTTTGAAGAGGAGCTCTAACTTGTACTCTGGTAACTCCGGAGGCCCATATGCAGATGTCATCTGCATATACCGATGATCGAACTGTTTCTGGAAGTTACACTCTGAGAGCATTAAGGCATATCATGAATAGTGTCGGACTTAGCACACCACCCTGTGGGACACCCATTGTGACATTATAGAGGAAGTTTTTTCTTGTGCCGTAGCAACAAAAATTGCCCTGTTAGTCAAGTAACTGGAGATCCACTTGTAAAGTCGCCCTCCTATTTCTAGTTCTTCTAGTGTTTCAAGTATAGCATCATGCGTCACAGAATCAAAGGCACTCTTGATGTCCAGGAATACGGCTGTGATCATTCGTCGTTGAGATCTTTCGTGTTCAACCGATGTAATTAAATCAATCACCCCGTCTATTGATGACCGGCTGCGGCGAAAGCCTGACGACTCATTTGAATATAAACCATGATGTTCGAAATACTATTCCATTCGCGCCAAGATAATACGTTCCATGAGTGTGCCTCTGCAGCTTGAAGGCGCAATGGGTCGATAGGAAGTGATGGTAAGGGCTGATTTACCTCGCTTTAGTAACGGTATAAATTGTGAGACTTTTCATGTCTAGGTACCTCGCCTTGGCTCCAGGATTCGTTGAAGAGACGAAGAAGGTATTTGATTTTACTTGGTCCGAATCGTGCAATTGCTGAGTAGGTAACACCATCTGGCCCAGGTGAGCCTGATTGCCTACATGATGCCAGAGCTGATTCGAGTTCGTTCAGAGAGAAATCAACGTCCATGCATGACAGAGTTGACCGTGGTGTTGGCCGTGGCGTTTTCGGTATGCTCGTGTGTGTAGATTGTGCCTGCGTAATTCGTATACAGAACTGATTCGCGGCCCCTATATCTGAACACTGCATCGATAGAGCTAGTGCCCGAAATGGATAGCGTTGTTGCGGTGTTGCTCGGAGACCTCTTGATATTTGCCATATTCTTGTAGTGCGTTTCCTTAGATCAAGTTCTGAACACATTTTCCGTCAACGACGTTTTGCAAGTTTGTTCAAATGACGTTTGATTTTTTTAGTTACTCGTCGGAATTCACGTAAATCCTCAGGTCTTTTATGCTTTGTAACCCGCCTCTCAGCACGCCGGCGAATAGCCCGAAGTCGCTCATTTTCGGCATCGAATGTAGTTTTGTTAATCGGTAAGGTTTGTGGGAACCACGTGTTTCCCGTCTCCCTATCTAGGCCTAGCACACGGAGCTCGTGGGAGCGTTATGGCGACGTCATCCCGGATACGGGGGCCAGGCCGCATTCCTCGAAGAGGGCGTGTCTACCCTCGCCCTTTTGTTGTGAATATGCCTCCGGCGAACCCTTGGAAATCATTATGGACGCGGCCCATCTGCGGGATAAGCCACACCACCTACCCCGGGCGTGTCCACTTTCCGCTGGCTAGATAAGCGGCCCGCGAACGGCGGCCGAGACTCTCGTTTTGGGGAAGCTCTCGTCGTGAGCCTCTTCCTTTTTGTGCTTCCCCCTCGTCCCACGATTCTGCCTAATGCGGCAGCGGGGCCCCCTCCAGGTGAATCTGTCTAATACGACAGCGCCGACACTTTACCGTTCCTTTTATTTATTAGTTTTGCCGACGGGCACAGCGTGGTGGCACAGGAGCCGAATAAACCCGCTTCTTCAGTACCTTTGTGTTTCGGAGTGATTCCTTTCCTCGGAGCCCACGGCAGCCTTCGGACGGACCCGGCCGTAGCAGTCCTCAACATCCAGCTACGGAGTGGGATAGACCTCGTGGTGCAGTAAGGTAAGTCGAATCCCACAGGTTGTTTGCTCTCTTGATTGGTTTAATGAACGAGTGATGGCTTCTGTGAATGACGGTAAGTCCATCTCTTAGTTGCATTCCTTGGTCATTTTTTCTTGAAAGTTTGCCCAATTGATATGGCTAATCTCATGGTGAGTTTTAATATTTTTAAACTTCCCAAGCTCCGTATAGATGGGCATGTGATCACTACCTCTGGATTCAATGTCTGCAAACCATATTGCTTGAGATGCTAGCGATGGCGAAACGAGTGTGAGATCTAGGCAGCTGTTACTCTTAAGGTTCTGTATGTACGTAAGGCTATACCATCATTCATTAGGCAGAGATGGTGACATGCAGCAATATCGGCCAACCTCCTACCTCAAGGGTTGGTGTGTATGCCTCATATAAAATTATGGGCGTTAAAATCACCTGTTAAGACAAATGGCAACGGGTGCTTGCTGAGAATGTCAGTGAGGTAATCTTTGTCAAATTTAGCTTTCGGTGGAATGTATCCAGCAATGATGGTGAAGTTGCACTTGCCGTCAGTGATTGTAGCCACAATGTACTCATTATCTTGATGTGGTGGAATAGCGTGATGCACGTAACTGAGGTCTGTGCCCATGAGAAGGATGACTCTACTAGGTCCTGTAGTTCGGGTTGAAGAAAGATATTCGTAACCAGAAAAACAAAACTTTTGGAAGCCTTGACTTACATATGGCCATGACAGGAAGTTGATACTTCTGTGAAAAATGCCTTATATCGAATAGACTCCCCCTTATGCCTTTCGCGTTGTTGCATTGTTGTATTTGTCATCCATAGTGAGTGCTGTCATAATTATAATAAATGGTATTTACATAGTAACAGTTGATTTATCTCAACCATTGTTGCAGGAGCGGAGCATATGTGTCAATGAGTTGTTCAATGTAGATGGCTATGGTTGAAGACACGTGTTGAAGCAGTCCGCGTAAGGCCTTAATCGCAGCACAAAAGATGCCTCCGATGCCCAGCGCAGGTGGTGGTGGTTCAGCTGCAGCATTTGGTTGTGGAGTTCTTGACAAAGTTGGCGGCAATGTTACTTACAACCTTCCATGTAGAAGGTTGGTTGTGAGCGAGGTCTTCTTGTGTCGTAGATACTGCGTTTGGGAGATGCGGAAAGGACTCGAGCTCTTCTGTATTAAGTTCTGTACTTCTTCGTGGTTTATCGTGTGGCTTTTTGTTCTCCTTTCTTTCGGAAGGCTGCGATGTTGAGAGGGGCTCTTGAAGTGGTTGTTTATGGGGCTTGTTAGTCACTGGCATGCGTGGTGCTGACGTTTGACTGTGTCCGGGACCAGATGTGTTATCGGTATTAAGTTCAGAGGCATCAGCTTTCACTGCCGCCTTCGCTGTTGGATAGTCGCTTCCGTGAAGAACGCGGTAACGAACTACTTCCCTTTCTTCTTGCCATCTTGGACAGTTTCTAGAAGTAGAGGGATGGTCACGTCCGCAATTGACGCATTTGGGTGGTCCATCTGAACAGGATGTCGAGTCGTGTGTTTTTCCGCCTTTTGTTCAAATAGACGAAGAACACCTGATGCAGCTACGTGTCCGAGGCGACCGCAAGTACGGCATTGTGTTGGTTTTCCCACGTAGAGATATACTTTGTGGCGCACATAACCTACACATACCGCATCGGGTAGAGTTGGCATGCAAATGTTAATACAACCGATTGTGACTTTCCCAGTCTTCGGATGCGAACGATTGATGTCCTTGAGAGTAGTGCCTCAGTTAGTTGGCTGTCGTTGATATCTACCGGTACTCCATTGATGACACCCATTGCCATGTTCTTAGAGTGGGGCTCGTATGGACTTACCGGAAACCCACAAAGGGACTTGATACGCAGTAAACTGCTTGTTGCATCTAAATTGCGAGTGTCTACAGCAATCACATTCAGCCTTGAGTTAGGTCGAATGCTGTAAAGTCCATCAGGACAGTTGGCTTTCAAGCAGTCCGAAAGCTTGATAGGGTTGAAGCTCTTGATGTTGGTATTGTGGTCGTCTGGTGTGAATATGACGGTGAGCCCAAGAGCCTGGCAGTTGACTGCTGGTTTATGAGAACTTGATTCTGAGTCCGTACTCTCCCAGCGTCGTTTGCGTGATTTAACTGTCTTGTGTTGGTTGTCTTGACCTTGTGACTCTTCATTGGTAGAAGCATACTGTTCTTCCATATCCTCGACATCGTTTTGGTCGTCGGTTTTTTATTTTTAAAGAGAAGGTCTCGATTTCTGTGCCAGTGTCGTATTCGTCAGGTGGTAAGTACTTCATAGTAGTCGTGAAAATGTTGGGCTGCAAGTTTTGCATGGTGTGCGTTGCAGAAGTCATGTCGAATCGAGCAGGGGCGAGTATCGGTTTCGAGGTGGCATCATCGGATTCCATCAGGCCTACCGGAGCGGTGCCGTCAAGAGGACCATCAGGAGGAAACCCTATGGTTTATCGAGGATACTTCCTGCAGTCGAGGCGTCGATGATATTACAGAAGACAGTGAGAGTTCTTTTGCCGCGGAGTAAGTTGCAAAACAGCAAACACTGCCAGAAATATGAACACTATGTCCAGGCGCCGACTTAGAGCAAGCTTCGTCGTCGTCGTCTCCGCGTTGTCAACAAGTCTTTCAGGTGATTGTGTGGCATTGATGATAGACTTCATAAGTCACTTACAATATCATTTCGCAATCTAAGTACCGAGCATGTATAGAAATACAACAGCCTTGAAAGGGGTGCTGCTCGAAATCAAGAATTGAGACCGACTGTAGAATCTCCTTTTCAAATTAGGGATGGCATACGTCTCCCAAACCGATTGAACTTTGAAAAATCCCAGCCCAAGTAAAATGATAAACATCTGCCCACCCAACACATCCTAGTTAGGAGGTATTGACCCACTGCAGGAGCCCAGTCGGTTTCGATCTGGATGAGCGTCGTACCGGCGGCAACCGTATAATTATTACTCCTCGGTTCCCGTTAAAAACCCCAGGTTAGCAGTTGTACCGCACTAGTCAAATGTATCTTTAAAGGGGAGTCTTTTCTCACTTTTAAAACATACAGACTGTGAGGGCGGTCTTCGCCGAACTCACTAAAAAAAAGCTTACCCACGGGTTTCTGTCCCCCCACTGAGACACTGGCATTTTTTCATCTTCATGCTGATGTATTTTGAGCATGCAAAAAGGCTCGTATTAACACAAGGGCACTCCATCAATCTATTTACAACTGCATAATATATGTGCACGACAGGAATTTACGAAGGAAAACATCATCTGCGTTTAGTCGATCCATAAAACAAATATATTGAACATGTAATTTATTATTGAGTTTTGAACGTTTCATATTCAAATACACATTACTGAAACAGTACAATCATATTCTTATATAAATGACATATTGCTTTCAATATCATGTTAGGACGTGGTCAAACGGTCAGGCGACATGAGATCTGCGAAAGTTTCATGTGAAACAAATGTAGTGTTGTCATTCAAACGTTTCACAGCGAGGCATTTAGGTATATGTTGCCAGTGTTTTGTTGTTTAGTAATATAAATATTTCTATAAATGGCACCTTTATGGTCCGACATTTTTTGGCTATTGACTGCAAATCGTTTTGTGGGCCAGATGGCCCCTGCAGCAAAGTCGAGTTATTATTTCCTCTACTCGCTATTTAAGGCAGTTGGCAGTCGATGCAGTGGAAGTGATCTGTGCAAATGGTTTGTGCAGACAAATTGAACTGACAGTGGGTCACGAACATGGCTCGATATGAAACCAATGGCTCTCTAAATGGGAAACCCCACGGATGTTTTCGGCATCATCTATACCATCTGTGCAGCACGGGGCATTTCTTTCGATTATGTTTCCAGCACAATAATTTCTTTTCAGTGTTTGTGCACCACAAGAAATATATTGCAACGAGCGTGGCAACCAATTTAAAGAGTAGCTGCGCATGCGATATACGAAGTACGGATGTTACGTGGTCCATGACATAACCTAAGAAAACGTAAGAAAAATCTCCTCTATCAGAGTAAGCAAAGGCTCCTTTGTGAAATGGCCTTCGTGCAGGAGACTTTTCTAACGTTTTGTTACGTTACGTCATGAGTTACCCGAAAATATATGCTTCCTATTCCGTGATAAAAGCTCCCTAACAACCACTTTCTCACTCAGAAACAATCAGTGCTGGGCTGCTCATTGCTATTGGCTTGTGTATTTTAATATTTTGTATCGTCGGATTGATCATTGAAGAGATGTTGAGAACAAATCAGTCTGAAGCGATATATATATATATTATCAGAAACCACTACAATAGAAATTGTATTCTAAAGTAACCATTCCCCAGGCATCGTTCGTTCCAAGCCAGCTCAGTTTGCTGCGAGGCGACGATTGATACCTGGAAAATACCAGTGAAATACACTCGTCTTATAAAGCCTGCTCCCTGAAGTAGGCTCGAAATTCTTTCGCTTCATAACAAGCCAAGCACTCCTCCCCTTTGGAGTAGCGTTCTTGCCTGACGGGAAGCGAAAGGGTAATTTGCCGTTCTCTGGCCTGCTTCTGCACCCGATGGCACCGCGAGCATGTCGGAGCCGCAAAATACGGAACGTTAGGACGCGATTCCGTAAACATACGTGCCTTAGAGCGCTATGTGGCTGAGAGAAGTGACCCGGAGTTAGGGTGTCCTAGAATGGGGAGGAGTGCCGTCCGACGGCCGTGAGAGTGTCGCGACGTGCAAGCACGCCGGTGAGGGCGCTATGGGGCAGAGCGTGGCCATTCGACGGCTGACAGAGACCTGACGGTCGCAACAGTGATACTTCACTCGGTATGAAAACGGTCGCACTCTTTGTTTTTGTCTGCTGGGTTGTGAGAAAGAATAAGTTCCATCCTATCTCACAGCCCTGTGAAAAAAATCGCGGTGGCTTACCTCGGCTATGCCAGGATATACGTAGCGTAAGCTTATGCGCACATACTGAGAGGCGCTATCAAGCGGCTCCGGTGCAGCGTCAGACTTGGCTACTGCGCAACGGAGGCAGACAGCTGGGCACGATGCGGCGCCAGTGCGTCTGCCGCAGCTATGACGTCACTCCTCTGGAAAGCGCAGACCGGCGAGGCGCGCGAGGTGGTGGCGGAGCGCGCGGCGGCGGCGGCTCCGGCGTGCCAGCTGTGCGCCGTGTGACGTTACTGCTCCTCGCGCATGCGTAGACCGGCCAGGCGCGCGCGGCGGTGGTGGAGCGCGCGGCGGCGGCGTCTCCGGCGTGCCAACTGTGCGCCGTGTGACGTCACTGCTCCTCGCGCTTGCGCAGCACGGAGCACGGCTCATTATGCGAGCCACGCGAAACTGCTCAACCTCGGCCAGTGTAGCTCACGCTACAAAAGTGTGACTTGTGGGAGCGGAAGAAGCTTATAGTCAAAGCGCAAATGCCGTTTGGGTTTGGTCAGTTACTTACATAGCCTCGCTTCATTCATTTTTTTACATTGGAGCTGCTAAGGGCTAGTTTCCCCAGGATCGTGTCCGTCAGCAATGAAATGATGACATAGAACTCTGGACAGCTACCGCCATGTATAAACGACGGCGGCAACGAGACAACCGCTTTTCCGGTTGTCTGGTCGCCGCCGTCCTTCATAGCTGGCGGTAACCTTTCGAGCCTTTCCACGGTTGATTGCCAACTTGCGGCCGGCCATTACTTCATTCCCATCATAGTACAGCTTCGCTGGTCTTTCTTCTTCACCAGACTTAAAGGCTGAGAGTGTATGAGAGAGAGAGAGATTCTGGTGTTTATGCGTCTGTTTTATTTTTTAGAGCGCAGCTCATAGGCGCCCGTTTCCGGCTAGAGCGGCGTCGGCGTCGCCGTCGGCGTAACCGCAAGGTGACGTGACCCCCGAGGTGACGTGACTTCCAGGCCATGTGACCCCCCCCCCTACGAGGTCGCTTGGGGGTCACATGACCCCCCGCGATGTGACCCCCTCACGAGGTCACGTGACCCCCAGGCCACGTGACCCCCGAGGTCACGTGACCCCTCTGGTCACGTGACCCCCCCGAGATCATGTGACCCCCCCCTCCCCCGAGGTCATGTGACCCCCCTGCCTTCCCCTCCTCCTCAAGAGCTGCGCTCTAATTCGGCGTTACGGGGAGTTGTAAACGGCTTTCATTTTTTGTTTTGTCATAGAAGAATAATTCTCTATGTCACCTTGCATACTAGCATTAAGATAGCGAAGTCTGAGTATACGATATGCGATGATTTCCTCTCCCCTTGTTAGAGGCGGGGTTTATGCCGCACGTCCGGGAGCTTCCTGGCTCGTGACGACGACCATTCCCCGAAGTGAAGAACCCAGGGGTCCAGTGGAGGTGGGAGAATTGGTAACGTAACGAACGGTTTAATTACATGGTTGCGATACAGTCGTCAAATCCGAGAGAACTCCTGGAGCAGCCTCACGCTCCGCCTTATATAGGGTCCGTTTTCTCCCTCACTCCCCGCCAGGGCAGCAAGTGCGCAGCAGCAACCCGCCGTCAAGTGCGTCGTAGCAAGGTCCGCCGCGTCGTAGCCAGAAGTGCGCCGTAGCCAAAGTTCTCCGCAGTTAGGTCATGCCCCTCTCCCTTTCGTGAGCGCACCAACCCCCACGCACACACACAAGTCCCGTTGACGTCACGGACGGGCTGAGACCTGTCTCCGCAGGCGCAGACACGTAGGCGACGGTCCCGTACTCGTCGGGACTCGTTTCGTGCAGGAACAGACAGGCGGGCGACGGTGCCGGACAGATTCATGACTCGTTTCCGCAGCGTTGAAACTCGGAAGAAGGTTGCCGAGGGTTCCATTCTTAACACCCTTAAGTGCCAAAGCTCTTTGTGCCGTAAACAGAGAGCGGAGTTCTCTTGAACTCGTTTATCCCCTCTTGGAATCAGAAGATTCCTTTCTATAAACAGAGAGGCGTCGTTCGGCGTCCGAAACAAGGCATATTTCACTTTGCATATATGAGAACCCACGTTGCACCCCGGAACAAAATACCAGCGCTCCGCTCCGTCTTTTTCTTCGCCATATATGACATCGTTGAGGGCCCCTTGTCACTTCGGCACTGCTAGCAGCCGCAGAATATTGTATACTTTCACACACAATGCAAAACAAAAATAAATATTCACACCCTCACGCCCCAGGCCATCCTCGCTAAACGCTGCTTAATCGGCGCCCTGGTCCCTCTGTGACCGGCAGCGACACCGCAGGGCCCTTCGGCGGATTTTGGCCACGCGACATGGAGAGGCCAACGCGGTCGGCACACCTCCCAGTTCTAGAGTACACCCTGCCGGAGTGTTGCAGCAGATGCAGGTTGGCCACAATATGGTGGCCCATGGCGGCGATGCGGAGCAATGATGATAATGATAGGGATGGCACACGTCTTGCTTGACGGCTGCCTTCCAATGATGCCGCAAAAGATCAGAACATACCGGGCTAGAGTGAGACTGTTGTCGGAAAAGCATCAAAGAATAGGCATGCACACTCTGACGCAGTATTGGATGACATTAACTTGCACGTAGAAGGCTCTTCCGAAGGCAACGCGCCGGCACGCTTGCCTTTGTCAACACTGCTGGTGTCTGTGAGATGGAGTTACGTCAGCGTTCCTTGTAAACTCGGCTGAGCTCGTATTGAAAACAAGTGCCGCGTTTGCGTTCGGCGAGGACTCAAACTCAATCACACTCTACGCGTCCGAGCAATGGCGACCGCCAATGTTGCTTGACGGACTTTGGAAAAGGGTATATCGTCTGTTATTGAGAGCTTAAAGGCCCGTTCACACTCTTGCAACCAAGTACGACCGAGAGAGACGAGACCTGTTGAAAACTCTTAAATGTTCTTAGGACGAGGGAACACACTGGCATTCTGGCGCCATCTGTGCGGTGACCCTGGAACTGGATTTCACAAGAGCGAAGGTTTTGCGGGATTTCCGGAACAAATGTGCGTAATTCCTATAAGGAAGGCTCGTTTATAACGTTGACAAAAGTTTTTCGAGCCAAGAAAGAAAGGATAATGCGAGAGAGAAATAGAAAATATGTCGGACTGCCAAGTTTACACTGCTACCCAATAGATGGCGCCAGTGTGTCCTCTCGTTGTAAGAGGTTTCAAGGCACCCAGTTCTAAGAGGTCCTAAGAGTGTAAGGAAGCCTTTAAAAGCGCTGGACGCATCGAGTCCCGGATACACTATCTCTTCTCAAATAATTAGATTTGGGTATTAGCAGATAAGAACGCCAAAGAACGAGTAACGAATATAGAAAAGGAAAGATAATAATCCGTGTCCTTGTGTCCGTGACTATAGTAGACACTTGATGAGAAAAGGCGCGGGCGTTGCGTTCTTGTCGGCCGGTGCTCGAGTAGGCAGACGTTCGTTAAGCAACAGCTGTTTTTCTTCTCACCGGCGACGCGCGGGAGCGTGCCGGTAACCTTCGTGAGCGTCGATTTTCCCAGCTGCCTCCGAGGCGGCTGCCCGGCATCGGCCGTGCCTCCCCAATTAGGTCAGCCTCCTGCCGCGGAGGGCTCGAACGCAAACGCGGAGCCCGCTGCGCTCAGCCACGTCATGACGATCTACAAAGTATCGTGACCCCCGCCGCACAACACGGAAGACCGTTGGGATGGCGCACGAGTTCGATGGACTCGGATGCCGAGGCTACTTGCGTCGTGCCGCTTTTTATCTCGTTATTCCGGTATGTTGTAGCTCCAAACTAGTGTGGATCGTTTTTTCTCACTTCTTCGGTGGAGGGGTGAATTTTTGTTGGCGTGTTGCGGCGCTCGGCCGGCGTTAACCAAAAACTGAAGCGAGAGATAGACGCCTTTCGTGGGCATGCAGAAATTATTGAATATGTTTCCAACGCCACGCTGCTATTTGTGGAGTCCCTCACAACATAAGAATCGCGGGGCAAGGCTTATTGTGTTCAGGCTGCTTGCTTGGTGATTGGTTGTACGGCGTTCGTATCGGCTAATGATGTAGTCTTATTGGCTGCAAAGCGGCAATAAGATGCTAAGGCATCGCAGCGCCCAGCGTTTCTTAATCTGTGACTATGGATTCGCGTGAGCATTATGCCAGTAATAAGATTAGCATTAGTTTTATCTTTCGGAGTATGAACGTTCGTACAGAACATTTCTCCTATGTTTTTTTTTTTAATATAGCGGGGTGACAGATTGTTTTATTTTTTTGATCCCAATTAAAAAAGAAACGAGTGCAATTCCCGGCAAACACACACACACACACACACACACACACACACACACACACACACACACACACACACACACACACACACACACACACACACGCACGCACACACACACACACACACACACACACACACACACACACAAAATAACGTGGATCCAAATTGTGGTGGTCGTACGGGCTAAGGTGCTTGGAACACGCCTCTGAGACTGGAGCGTTTACCGCGTCCAAAAAAGTGGTCTCTCGATTTACGCCTGATGACGCCATACAGGTATCATGCTGTCGCCGGCCGCGATTATGGCGGTGCCGCAGAGGTGGTGGCGTTTTCGGCAAACACCCGTTGTGCTGCAGGTCGCGTTCCAGCTTAAAAGTCCGCGGAAGCTTCAACAGCGAGGAGTTGGGACGCAGCGGCGACAACGACGCTCGCCTTCTCTCGTGTTTTTTTGAATTTTATTTTTGTTTTAGAACTTGTACGGTCAATTGTTAGGATCGCGGCATCCGACAGCATGCCACTTGGGCTTTTGTGACGTCATTTCCTGACACTTTGGATGCATGGGTGGAATAGCACGCTAAACACACCTGTCGGAGACGCGCCCCACCGTATACGGGTAGAAGCTAAGGCATCGGGTCTCTAGACATCATTTGTTAAATTCCAGAGCAAAGAGAAAGACTTTCGAACCACCAGGCTCGCACGAACTAAATACGAGTGGCCGTTATACAAAACAGTCTCAAGTATGAGCACCGTCCAGGCTGCAGGGTGAGCGAGAGCACTCCAGAGTAGCCTTAACGACGGTCTTTCTCCTTATTTAAGACCGACCTAATTCGAACCTCGATGACATCTGAGAAGAACATACTTGTACGCACCAAGCCATTCCAAAATCTACCGGCGTTCGTGAAAATGGTATAAAATTATGAATGCGAAAATTCGGGGTTTTACGTGATCGTAAATGCTCCACGAAACTTCTCCTCGTGCCTAAATCCTCAAGTAGAGAAAATCCGACATAGACTACAGTGTACTAGAATACGGTGTAGTAGGACATTGAGGCACCCTACGGTGTAGTGTTTGGACCGGCGCGACTCTGCCATGGGAACTTGTGAGGCTGCGCGTGTAGACAACTATCGCGGCGCTGCAGTCGACAGAACAACAGAGAGTCGCTGCAATCCGCACGTGCCACCGCACGTGCACGTGCACTCGGTGCACGCTCACAACCGCCACCATACTGACCCTACTGGCAATGCGCCGGTGTCAACACCTATCGCGATCTACACCACTCTCATCACGCGAGTCTCTGCGGTTCCAACTCTACCCCGTATTCTAGTACACTGTAACATAGCTCATCACCAAGCTTTGAGGAAGGCTGCACTGCAGCCAAATTTCGTGACGCGCTGAAGCTACTGATATCTCATAAAGAAGGGTTAAGTTTCAAAGAGTCCTGAGAGAAAGAAGGTGAAATTCAAATACTAAGGAAAATTCAGAGACTTCACCAAAAACTCGAAGTTTGTGGGGGAAAAAAACACAAAAAATTGATAACTAAACAATTATTTTATATTTTGAAATGATGGTATTCGTCCGGTTCCATTTCCGGCATTCGCTTTTGTTTTCGCTGCATATTCGGGCGTCTGTTATCTGCCAACCAAACGCGCGCAACTCATGCACGAGTTATATCCCCCTTTAAGAGCCAAGGGCGGCGTATCCATTTTTCGTCGCAACTTCTTAAGCCGGCGATATTTCAGGAATAACATTTTTAACTGCGTAATCGCGCACGCTACTGCAGTTGCGGGCTGCGGATTTATATGAGGAATACGCGTTTCGCACTAAAACTGACGCAATCTTCGTGAAATGTGAGCACATCTTGCGAAAACGGCTTTGCAACGAGAAAGGCGGGTGGGATGTAAACGAGTAAAGGAGCTGGCCTGCCTTCCCAAACACGCAGCATTTTGTTAAAGGGTTTTTAAATTGCATTACGCGACAAACGCTGAAAGTTTGTGATTTGATTACACACACGTACGAAGCAACGCACGTATCCAATTGAACGAGATCGGACAGAGCGCAAAAGCGCCTCCTGCTTTAAATGTACAGGAAAATTGTCACATACCTTCCAAGAATGGGGGTCCGAAACAAGCGTATAGGTGTCCAATGACAAACTTTCACAGCGCTTAAAATACTTGACTTGCACACCAACATGGTTGTAGCTCCTGGTACACAATAAGTGGGAGACTGCTCTCAGCCTTTATGTGAACAATGCCCTCAAATATGGCATCCGGAAACACATTTTCACACATGGTTTATTTCGGTGGTCTGTGATCACTACCCGGGGGACTTTTTAGGTGTTATATTAGGGCCGGCAATGAGACGGTCCCTTATATAAACACTTTGAAAAATCTGTCCTCTAAAAAATCTCTGTAAATCCTTCGCAATGGCGGATGCAAGTAAACCTTCAAAGGTTGGAAAGCAACAGAACACGATCTCCTTCATTGTCAACCTTTCAAGTTCTAGACTTTAACGATTTGCAGCGTGGATAATTCTACCAACCGCGCATTATACCAATAAATATATCTCCGTTATAACCTATAACTTTGTTATGACTTGTAACATAGAATATAAAGGGAATGGTAGATGACACGCTTCCCCATATAATACCGTCCTGCCACTGCTTGTGATGCTCACTATCATGTAAGGCGGCGCTTTTCTATTATATCTATAATAAGATTATTAGCTACCAGCTGCTTTGTGGCGCCATCTTATGGTTCCTATTCATGACATCACGACCAAGATTTTGCCTCGTCGTGACATCACGAGTTGTAATCTTTACTAGTTATCATCAGTTGCCATGGGCAACTTCGATTATGTGCAGAAAAATTTCGGTGGAAACATGAAGTCATGGCATTCCCTTAGTCAGCCCTGTCAAGTTTAACTCTGCAGTTACTCATTTCTGTTGACGAGAACAAAGCCAATCAAACAATAGAGACGCCATAGTGAGCGTTTGATCGGTCGTAGAATTGCGACCCTGAGTCCATTGCTCGTGCGAGTTCTCGTAAAAGAAAGCATGTTTTAGAGCTAAGCGCACGTCTCTGAGGCTTTGACATTCAAGTACAGGAAGCACAGTAGTGAGCGTGCGACACCTAAAGGGGTCGCGCCGATCCAACTGATGTGCACGCCAACTGACTCTGTTGGGAGCCGCACCGCGGCGCCACTCTGTTGTCGCACGTTTTCCCATTATCACTTCACACCCGATCGGACTGCGGCATTACTCGTTATGAATGCCGGGGAAGAAATCAGGCAGCGCATAAACATAATAAGCCCTGCCATGCCGTTCCCTCTGAAGACGTAAGATCGGCAGAGCGTGGCTAACAATGTTCATGCGCTGCCTCATTCGTTCTTCAGTGTTCATAATGAGTAACGCCGCAGTCCGATTGGCTTCGAAGGATAATGGCAAAACGTGCGTCAAGACAGTGGCGCCGCGGTGGGGCTCCCAACAGAGCCACTTGGCTTGCACACCAGTTGGATTGGCGCGCCCTTTAGGCGTCGCACGCTCCCTACATCTGTTCGAGATGATCAAAGAAAAAAGCATAAAAAAAACACAAAAGAAAAAAAAACGAATAAGAGAGTTTGATGCTTTTGAAGATACACCGAATGTATGTTTCGATCTGCCACTTCGAAATTCGCATATGTCCTGTTCCAGCGTGCACTCCTCTCATGCCCAGGGCGTAAAAGTATGGCTTAGCTAAGTAAACAAGAATAACAACAAAAACGACAGCTATGGCAGAAAATACACGGCATTTCAGCCGAATCGGAGGAACAGAGCTCTTGTAGAACGACGGATTCTCGGTGTCTTACATGAGCCGGCGATTCTTCCGAGGAGACTTGAGAAGCAGAAGGACGTTCCTTTCAGACCACTCAGCGAAATACGGCTGCCTTTCCGAAAGATGCCGCGGGTAGCAACGCTGGAAAGCACATTGCCCTGCATCCTCCGCGGCCTCGGACGCGGCGCTCAAGGTGGAGTGCACCAAGACGGATAAGGGTGGAGAGAACAGAAGAAAAAAAGGAAAACACGCCCGCTGATCAAAAGCTTTTTAGCGTGGAAGTGCCGCTGTTCGCAGAGAAGTGGATTTGGGAGGCTTAAGTTTGAAATTCTTTGAAACATTTATGCAACGTCCTATTATGCGGCCTTCGATCCCTCGCAACGGTTGGCAGTCATAAAATTGAAAATATATATCTAGGCGTTAAAAAGGAAAAAGGCTTTGCTTCTAAGAATTTGTGTGCGCGGAGATTTTTTTTTTTTTTTTGGAAACAATCAATGGAAGTTAAAAGCGTTCTTTATATATTAGTTTTCTGGTTGTCCATTATCTTTTTTCTTGTGTTCTTGATTGAATTACCTCTGGTACTCGGCTGTCTGCGATGAGGAGGTAACTGACGGTATGGAGACTGTTTGTATTGTAGTGGGTTCAGCTTACTCGCGATGAGCAGATTCGATTTCATTTCGGTATAATTTGGCGTGTGGTGCAGACTAAGAGCCCCGTGAGCCAATGAAAGCGTCTGGGCAAGGCACGTGAAAAAGAAATTTCTGATTGCACTAACATGTTTTTTAACGCAGAATGTGGTATATGGCTGGCGCCTGACCATATTCGGTTAGGAGCCATGCAGCGGAAGTGAACCGGTCCGCTCACAGATTGGATAGCAGCGCCAGCCGAACCCCTTCCTCGAGTGCCTCCGTGTCACTCCCGGAGGTGGTAATAACACTACGTGTTCAGACATACAGTGGCGCTCTTCTTCGCCCAGACTTGTGCCCATTACTTGAAAAATGTAATGGGTCCCAATTACCAATTACCGAATTTCCAAACGTAACGGATTACCGTTACAAATCATTTTCGCTAAAATGTAACGGAATACTTTACTCGTCACGTTACAAATTACTGTCGCGTTACCTCTCGAACACTTATAAAAAACATAAACATAAAATGTGTTGTCCCGTCCCCTGTCTTTTTGTATAAAACTCTTTCTAAAGATACATAAAAGAGAGGGGCACGAAGTAAACCGGACAAGCGCTATTCTTGATTAATTCGTGTCCCTGTCTTCTTTGCGCAATTCGATACGTAACTAAGACGAACCGACTAGCCCAGCAACATACCTTGCTACACAGTAAAAACAATTTTGATGTTTTTGTATGTTCTGCAACACAAATTTCCATTCCTCATACGCCCGCATTGTGGTAGTCCTTGTACAATGAAATACTGTATTGTATTTTTGAGAAAGAATGTAGGTGCACTCTGTTGACCTGTAAGCTGACAAGGCAGCGAAAGCTGCAACCACACTGTAGTATTCTAAGTTGAGCGGTCGTACGGCACGAATTCTGAACGGGCGAAGCGCGAACCCCACTCTCCATGGCGCTTGCTCAGCTCGTGCTAGTATCACCTTCGAACAGTTGACAGACAGTCACCAATGTCTTTCCTCGCCCTCGGCGGGGCCCGCGAGGACGCGGGCCCCCGCCGTTATCGGGTCGCCTTCGCGGATGAACACGACGTTATACTCCCAGGCAACGACGACGCCTGCAGCAGCGGCTGCCGCTCCTCTCACGACATTGACAAGGCAAGACATCGCCACCACCGGAATTCAAGGCCATCCACGCTGCCTTGCGCCGGTACAGGACAGCACCTGTCGGATTACCACCTCATTACCTACACCGACCACCTCCAAAAATACAAAACGCACCCGCCATCCCGGAAGCTTACGGCGATCAGAAATGATACCTGGGTACCTATGTTGGACAAATATTTCGTTTCTCCTAAAAGAAACGGAAGTGACGACATCGCGTCTGATTGGTTGAAGCTCGAATGACGAAAGTTCCCTATGAAAATGTGGGCGGAGATGGCGAACCGCCCCCACCGGAAGTGACAACACTTTGACGTATCGTTTCCTCGGTGTTTCGTCTGAAAAGGGAACGAGTCTGTCGATGGTCTCTTCGGGGTAGCGAAATTGGAAACACGGCGTCTCGGAGGCAGAGCGACAGTTTTCCTAGTGTTGAACTTCCTTTTTTCCCCGGAAAGGCTCTACCGGCAGCACCGCAATGCCTTTGAACTACCGGAGGAGACTTTTCGGATGCAGTACCGTCTCACCAAGAGTGTGGTCCGTTGGGTGTGCGACTGAACTGCGCGAGGAGCCAGAGTTGCGGAGGCTGCGAGGTTCGTGGACGGTGATGACTGTGGAACAGCAAGTGTTGTGCGCACTTCGCTTTTACGCCACGGGGAGCTTTCAGGGCATGGTGGCGAGCGACGAGCACATAGCGAGGGATCAGGCTACAGTCAGCATCGTTGTGCGGGCTGCGTCCCTCGCTATCGTGCAGTGTCTGGGGGCCCGACGCGGCTGGATCGACTTTCCCCAGACAACCGGCGAGAGGGACGACGTCGAGAGGGGCTTTCAACGGCTCGGCAGGATACCCGGCGTCATCGGTTGCGCCGACGGGACGACGATCGCCATCGTCGACCCGTCACAGAACGACCCCACCGTCACGAAGGCGGCGTCTTGGTGCCGCAAACAATACTACGCTCTCAACGTGATGGTGGAAAGTACGATCGCATTTATACTACGTCTAGCATGAATTAACTGAGGAGACTGTGCAAGCGCGAACGGCTTGACTGGAGCACTCGCTGCACGAGCGCTCGTGCAGCCGCCGGGGCTTTATCCAAAGCAGGTAGCTCGCGCTTTTAGCTATAGGTCAATGCCCGTTCTGAATAGGTGTGAAAAAGAGCGTAACGCTAATACGGTGTGGATATGCCATTTTATAAATGAGATTATGGCTTGTTAGTACTCGTTCATCCTCCGCACAAGCGTTTGTTCGACGAAGGGAGGAAGGGTTTGTTAGCTGCTTTCGATCTCTGTTTGTTTTCATGTCGTGTTAAGCTTTTAAGCATTAGTCCCTGTCCTGCATGATAAAGTGTAAACTCTCCTTTGAAGAAAAAACAAATTTGCCTAAACTATTACGTGTATCAAAGGAAGTGCCTATTTATCATATAATTTTAATCTTTGTAACACAGACAGTGCTCTGTCTGTGTCCTTCATCCAGTCCGTCGTTTTTTGTTTTGCGCCGTTTTAATATTTTAAATTTGTAAACCACATAATTTATGGTGGTGTGTTGGTCAGCATGTAAATAGTGTTTGGCAGGGCCCCATGATAATGTGTGCAATCAACTATTTGTGGATTCAGTTGAATTAATGTCGACATATGTCTCACTATTGCAGGTGTGTGACGCCGACTGCCGGGTCATGAGCATCGACCCACGGTATCCTGGGTCGGTGCACGACTCCTTCGCGGTGGCGCTACTCGTGGCTCCGGAGCAACTTCGAGCAAGGCCGGCTGATACACGACGGCAGGTTCCTGCTCGGTAAGCATACTTCATTTGTTGGTTCTGCACATGATGGCTCTGCAACACTTATAAGCTACAATATCACGCATACTGTTCCGAACATGAATAACTGGCATGTGCTCTGGCCGTACCTGTGACACGTCTCCTTGGAAACACTCCGACGCAGCTGTCAACTACAGGGGGAAAGGTTGGAAACAGCAGCTTTACCTGCTTAGTTGTCAACAATTTTAAAGGGATACTACAACGAAATTTCGGTGCTTATTTTTTGGTTTATACGTGCTCAAAACAGCAGTATCACATCGGGCACATCAATATCTTGTTAAAAAAATATAGAAAAAGGCATTTAAAAAAAATTAGGCGAATAGCAAAGAGCATTTTCTAGATGTCGCTAAAGCCGTTTGTAATGCTCGTCTAGGAGCCTTGACAGGTAGTGACGATAACTGTCTTGCCTATACTTCGTTTCAGCTTCCGTCCGAGCGCAGCCAAAGCTACGTGTGGCCGGAGCCAATCACACGCCGGCAATAGGTCACGAGATCTCGCCTGCACTTTTGTATCACTCCGCTGCGCCGCTGGTTGTCCGCGCCGCCCGCGCTCGCCGAGAATTTCGTCTGCTACGGCTGTATCAACGGTATCGTCTGCTACAGGTTTTAAAAGTGCCCTTTCACGTTCTGAAATTTAGTCACAGCGGATGTCAGTTCGTAGGCTGACCGCTGGTGTTTGTGTCCGAGCTTTCCACTTGTTCGGCATTTCGGCATTGTTTCGAAACGTAAGTACACATTGCAAGGTGCCCGATGACCCGGCCGTTGATGTTTCCTTGTATTGTCTGGATATACCAGGGCTCGAGGCGCAGTCCTTTCTATCAGCTTCTTGGCGTTCAATGTGATCGGCAGGTAAATGGGTGCCCTCATTTCGCCGCGTATCAGTGAATTGTAGTGGTCCGGACGCTTTTCTTGTTTACAACGCATTCGCGGTACGATGCGGCCGGAGTATTCTGCCGAATTTGAAAGTAGACATTCATCACGACCTCTCGCGCCTGATGCCCAAACGTGCCTTTGCGAAAGGACGTTTTGGAGCGACTCGGTGAGGAAAGCAGCGAAGCACATAATTCCGTCATTACGGGAACGAAATCACGCAGAAAAACCAAGCGCTGCAGCCGTGTTGCCAGAGGATGTGCGTGTTTTCACCAAACCGCATGCATTTACATATATGAATAAAAACATAAACTTCAGATATTTAATTACTTTAGTTGCAAATCATTCTCAGCAGTACGCATCTGGAATATTGTGCAATGTTTACGCACAAAACAGTTATTTAAAAAAAGATTACTTTTGCGGACTACTTTGTGGTGCGTAGGAATGCTCTTCTCGAAGTTGCGAACCGTCCCTCAGCCTTCGGCGGCGCTCGGACGGAAGCTGAAACGAAGTATAGAACGATACATGCTTTGAACCTGACGTCATCCCGACAGCTCCACGGCCAGCAGAAGAGGAAAGGGGAGGGAGGAACTCCACACTCAACGGGACTCTCTTTTGTGTGTCCCAAGATTATAGAAGACTAACCCGTCACTCAAAATTCACATAAAAAGCAGCTTTGGGGTTAGTTGCGGTGGCCCAATCGCTGGCGTGCTTCGACCGCTTTGGTTGCTGGAACAGCTAGGGCATCCTGACGTTGTCTGCCTCGCCGCAGCTTTGCTCATCCCGAGATAAACTCTCGGGATGAGCAAAGTTGGCACCAAATGTGACGTGCTCTCTGCTGACTGCTCTCCGAGCGCTTGCCAGTGTGGGCTGTTTATAACGAAATATGCAGCCATCAGGCTCAAAATGCAAGGGTGTGATTGTCATTTACGGGTATTGTGGATCATATTCAGCCTATTTCTGAACACGACGGGTATATTTCAAATTTCGTTTAAGTATTATTTTAAAGAGTTCAGCATTAATATCATACATTTCCTTCTCTGACCATACAGGTGACAGCGGCTATGCCTGGAGCCTTGGCTCATCACCCCTGTCCCTGGATTCCACGCGACCTCCACCGCTTGCGGCCAGTTTAATAAGGCACATTCTTCGATGAGGTCCGTTGGGAGCGCTGCATTGGGCTGTTGAAAAGCAGATTCCGGTGTCTGCAAAGACACCAGACTGTATTATCGTAAAACAACAGCCACCGTCATTATATCGGTGTGTGCAGTGCTCCACAATATCTGCCTTTCATCGAGGGAGCCAGAACCGGAACCAGACTCTGACCCTGACGAGCCAGGGTTGGAGTCTGGACCGAGCTCGGACGGTTCTGAGTCGAGCTCGGAGGGGTCAGTGGCAGATGACGAGAGGCTGGCTCCTGCCCACCCTCGGGTCAGCCTCTCGGACAGGGGGAGGGCTCTGAGGCAGCGCCTTGTTGCCCAGTTCCGAACCCGCCACAGCCGTGCCTCCCCGAAGCCCCACGTTGCCCAGTTCCGAACCCGCCACAGCCGTGCCTCCCCGAAGCCCCACGCAAGCCACGGTGGCAGTCCCGCCCACCAGAGACACCACCAGCGCCTAGGAGTCCTTCGCCACAATGGAGGTCCCGCCCATCAGGGACACCGTCGGCGACAGGGAGCTTCTCATCGTCCTCGCCACGGTGGCACTCCCGCACACCAGGGACGCCACCGGCGACAGCGAACCCCTCGCCGTCTTCACCTCGACTGACGCCCTCGCCAGCAGAGAAGCCCTCCCCGTGGCAGCATGTACTTCACTAGTTGCTCCACAGTCATGGCCGTCCATAAGCTTCACAGTGTCAACTCCAACGCCTTGCGCAGTTCGTCGCACAACCACCGTGCTACCTTTACGGACATGTAGTACTGCCTTCGAAAAGCTATTCGGTGCATCACGGTGATGTTGAAACTTGATAGAGCCTTTTTTTAATTTGTAAGTAGGGCGCAAAAATGCGTGGGGCAATAACAGAAGGTTTTGTAGGGTTATGTAGCTAGCCAACAAGGCATCTGGCTCGCCCTTGCAGGAAACTGAGAAATCAATGAGGCTAATGGTGAGACCCATTTTCCTTTTTTTACTGCAATATATTGTTTGTATCGGGTTTGGACATCAATTCATTTTCTCTACACTTCCATTGGCCTGCTCCATTTTACAGATCTACCACAGAGCCAGGTCTATTACTCAATAAATGCATATTGAATTTGTGTCAGTTTGAATGTATAAAGAAGACAACAAGCAGTTTGTCTTTGAAAGTGCTTTTTTTGTAACAATGCCGTAACGTGAAAAATAAACATGTTTGAAAACACAAGTTGCAATACTTTCTTTAAAGTTAAATTTAGCATGGACTACTAAACACCATATAAATTCTTTGTCATTATCCAGGATATATCACAGACATTATTTCACACTTCACTTAATTCAGCTCACTGCCATTTCGTTTGTGTTTTGTCACACATGGAAGCATGACAGATTCCATAGTAGAGGCATGTTGAGATCAACAATGATATAAGAAAACAAATAAACAAAAAACACAGGGACACAGACGAAGGAAACAGGACAAGACGCACTCTCAAGTGAAGTTTATTGAAAAGTCAGCTTTAGTTGAGAGTGCGCCTTGTCCTGTTTCCCTTCGTCTGCGTTCCTGTGTTTTTTTCGGCACTTTTTTTTTTTCAAATAAACCAACTGGCCCAAATCTCCACTTTATTGCGATATAAGAAAAATGGCAAACCCGGAGGCCAGTTTCAGGCGGGTGGCAAGTTGTGGCTAAAGTGCAGACCTCTTGGTTTCAATTAAAGAAAAGTACAAGTATAAAATTCCGATGGCACAAGCCACTTGACACCCTTGATGAAAAAGCACACACTACATATTGCTGTCCAGCAAACATGAGGAATGGCTAATTTTAGCATATATCTGTCATACCCGTTGCCAAGAGCATATTACTAACTTGCTTCAGTGGTTATAGTGACTCCAATATACAAACGCAGAAGGCGCAGTCCTTCTGCGTTTGCAAGCGGAAAGCAGAAAACACAGTCACGATGGTCGCGGCGCTGATCCTCATGACGCCAATGCCTTCGCCCTCTGTTTGCCTGCGAGTAAAGGATGTAATTCAATGTTGATCCACACTATGAGTAGACTACGCAAATTACCTCGTCTGTTTCGCCAGCTCCGCAGCCCGCGCCCGCGCCTCCGACACCCGCACGGCCCAGTAGCGTTTCCAACCTTCCGGGTCCTTCCTCTGAGTCCCGAGGAAGTTGAGCCGGGAGGTTAGCTCGTTCCAGAGACGAACTTTGTCGTCTCTGGACAACGCCGGGCTCAGCTCAGTTGCGCCGCGTACCAGAGAGGCCACATCCTCCCGTTTCTTGAGTCGTCATCAGCGACAGTGATTTGAACTAGGCGCTCATCCGCGTCCCGCATGTTGTTCTAACCTTTTATGCGAGTTTACTCCATCTAATATTTTCTTGAACCGCTACAAAATCAGGTGTTCATTTCAATAGAACACGTGCATTTTTTTAGTTTGACAAGTTTCTTTAAAACAGAGCAGATGTGAAGGTCGCCGCCGCGAGGGATTGGCTGCCATCGCTTCACTAAAAGCAGGAATGCTCCTCCGGTTGCCAGAGAAACGGACGCTTGCGTAGGGACTAGGTTCCAGATAGGTACGGCCGGGAAAGCGTAGGTACGGCTGGGGGACAGCGTAGCTACTTCCAGTCTTCGGGGGTTGGCTCTTGACGCCTCTCAACTGAATGACAGACGCCAATCTTGCCATGTCGTCACGGCGTCAAAGAGGGCGGTTTCGCGGTGCGCGCCGTTGCTTGGTTACGCTCCTCCTGCCGGTACGTCACTTCTGTTTCTAGTTTCTCGAAAGTCCAACATAGGTCCCCTGGTGTTCTGCAGACATTGCTAGCGACGAGTATGCTCAGTAGCAGCGTCTACCTCCGCTAGGAGATTCGGGGGTAAAGAACCCATCTGCGAAAACTTCCTCTTGAAACGGGCCTATCAAGCGTGAGGGCAACGCCTCAAAGCTGCGGTCTCGTGCCTCTAGCTTTGACGCACTGTCAGATTATGCATGAACGGGGTATTGGGTAGACGATCGAACAGTCACGCCTCCAGCAGTACGCTTCAGCTGTGCGGACAACAAACAGTATTTTCTTGTATGTTTATGATCAAAGATATTGAAGATGACGATTCGAAGGCAGCTCCTCGTGTGACTAAAGCACTGTTTGTGTGTACTAGGACTGGGAGGTGGTGCCGACCGGATCGGCATCTGCATAGGAGCTGGGTGTTGAGTGGAGCAATTCTGTCGTAGGGGCCTGTGGTGGCGCTGCCAGTCACAGCGGGGCCAGGAGGCCGGTCAGGCAGGGTTTCGCAAGGCTGGCTTGGGGCGTGTTCGTGTGACTATTTTTTCTTGTTTTGCATTGTGTGTGAAAGGATACATTATTGTGTAGCTCTTAACTCTGCCGAAGAGACAAGTGGCTCCCAACGATGTCAAATACTGCGAAGAAAAAGACGGAGCGGTGTTGTCCTATAATCGCTACTATTTTTTGACTCAGTCACTGTGTCATCATGTCAGTCAGTATGTCATCATACTGTGTCATCATTTCAGTCACTGTGTCATCATAAATATTTTTTTCTGCTCACAAGGTTTGTATGTTCCACAGTACAAGTTGACATTGTATGTATAAACCATTTGTAATGCTATAACCTTTATGCGCATGTAAAGAAATATTTTGGCCCCACTATGTAACATTATTAGAATTTATTTTTTTTCAATAGGAAGGCTGGAGCAGGATGGAAAAAATCACCCGACCTCCTATAAAGCCACGCAATGTGTGTAAACAATTGACGGAACTGTTACCAAACATGCTGTTTGACAAAACATGCGAGCACGACCCGGCTGTTTACTCTAAATTACTCTAAATTATTGAAGGCCCAGTAGATTATGCCGGGAAGTTTTATGTTTATACAAGTATTTTTGTCACGTTAAGTTAGCACCGGAATGTTCTTGTTAAAACAAAAACAAAACAGGAACCACACAGGGGAAAAGGCAATCAGTGCCAGTGCGCCAACGTAAATCCTTCGTTTCAGTACACAGTACACATGGACCGAGTAAAGAATGCATAATTTCCTTTACAAGACCCTCTAAACTTTGGCGCTATCTATCTCCGTACGCGCGCTCTCGCGCCGAACATAATGTGGTCGCCGCGTAAGACAGAGAGTCATCACCTAAATGTGTTTCTTCCACCGTGGCCGGGGTCCACTATTCCTATACATCATACAAAAGACAGTCTGCAAGCACGAGTCACCGCAATATCCTTGGTTGGAATGTCGCGGGCCAAGATCTCTCCTCGAACTCATTGCCATGCGGCATTTGAAGCACAGACCTCACGGTGACGAGTCTGTGTGCAGACTCTCTTTTGTACGATGTAGTATACGCAGTGTAGCACCCCGGGTTTAGCATCCTGTCAGGATAAGCCTCGCCTGATTGACTCGTGTGTGTGTGTGTGTGGGGGGAGGGGGGGCGCTAATATGGCGGAATTTACAGGACGCCATAGCTAAGCGCGTTGTTCGGAGAGCTTGCTCAGGTCTAGCTCTTATTTATTGTATGGCAAGAACAAGAATCTTCGTTAGGTTGCATGCATGTTTGTGCAGGACAGTTGTCCTTGGCAGGCGATAAATTTTGAGGCTAGTTCTGAGTATATACTACAAACAACGACGCATGCCTACGACGTTGCTGATACACCATACAAAACATAATCTTTAGACACTGTCTTAGGTATGTTTGTTCCTTAGATGACGACCCAGTCACGTTGATCACATAAAACGGTGTGCAGGCATTTTCGAATGGTACAATAGGGAGTATTCACTGGCGGCCGTAGCCGTGTGCACGACTGCTGAGCGTGTGCTCATGGCGAGCTTCCACGGTTCTTTTGCAACGTGCATTCCACACCATCAAGATTGCCGGTCTTAGCAACCTAGAAACGTGAGTTCGTTCTGAGCATGCGCTCTAAACAGCACCCACAAGTATGGCGTCCAGTGAATACTCCTTATACATATGTTTTTGGCCGCTTCACCTCACTGCGGGAGCATGTCCCGGCGTTACATTGGTCCGTCAATGCCACGCTCTAAAATATCCAGTGCGTCCATTTTTCCCCATAGTACTAGAGAGAGCCAATCACTGCAATCTACACAAAGAGCTCGGCGAATGAAGCGGTTAAAACTATAAATATAAAACTACAAAAAACAAACAAAAAAGCTGTCCATGATGCAACACTGAGCAAACGTAGGCACACACAACGGCATGCTTAGTGTCACACCGCAGAAAGGTTTTTTTGTTTGTTTGTTTAAACATAGTTTTAGCATCGTTATTTGGCGAGATCCTTCTGTAGATAGCACCGATTGTCTCTCCTATGTAGTTTGGAGGAAAGTAGACGCACTAGATTTTGAGGTTGCAGCTAACATGACGAGTAAACTCTCTGAAAGCGAAACTATAGGACCTGACGAAACTTAAAGTGCCACTGAAGACCCCAAGATCGATATTTTCTTTACTGTCTGAAACAGTTTAAAAACGTGTGGCAAAGAAAAATAAAAAAAATAAAAACAACGTCGCCTAAAAAAGGAAAAAATAAGCTTTTTGCCGCGCAAAAGAACATGTCAAAGTTAGCGTCCTCCTCCCCCAGTTTGTGCTTCTCCTGGGTTCTTTTTTTGGTACCATAATTGGCGAAGGCATTTTGAAAACTTGAAGAGGTGTCGCAAGTAGCGTGTCTGTAATAATTATTATCGTCAGTCATAAAATACGTTTTTTTACGACGACTGCAAAAGGCACTGTATACAGTGCTGACTTGGAAAAACAAAAAATAAGAGACCGGAAGTGTTAATGGCGAAACATCGATAGTCCCCTAGCTTTTTCTTCCTACTCCCAATTAATATGCCGGCACCGGGTGGCTGTGCTGAAGGCGTTGAGAGAGGTGCACACAACGAGGAAGTTGAGGCCGGGATGGACGAGTTGTTTATCTCGGTGTCGGATAACCTCTGAGATAAACTCTCACGCAGCACCTTTGGGACATCGCCCCTCACGTCGCTCACCATGGTATGCCATACGTCGTTTTCTCTCTTACCTTTCTAAAATCGCTTTGGACCGAATGCTTAAAAGAGCGTCACTGAAAAGTTACGCTATGGTGGGCTAAAAGGCGGAGGTGTTACAATCGCGCTCGCGAAAGTGACTCAGTGATTCAGCATGCCGAGCTGTGGTGCTGTAATAGCGGACCGGAGGGCCATCGATAAGGGGATAGCAGCGCCACCCTGCACTGCAGGGAAGGTAAAAAAGTTCACCGAACGGCTTCACACGCCCACCATAGCTGCCTGTCTTCATTGCGTCGAGCTCAATGCGTCGTGCCAATTTTCTTTGTGGCTAACAAGGGAAGATTCATTATGCGGCGCTTCACGATTGTGATCAACGGTGAAGACATTTTCTTCTTTTTTAGTGTTCACAGTGCGGCGGAGTGTCGTTGTGACGCTGCTGCGGGCATATCGATGTTAACACTACGTGCTGAACAGCTTTGCCGTTTTACCCCGCTGGACGAAGCCAGCGATTGTTACATGTCCCCTTCTTGCCCAATATACATGGGTTGCGCGTGACGTCATATCCTTCCTCCTTTCTGGTGGCCAAACCTGCTGTTATACTTCGTTTCACCTTATGTGCGAGCGAAGGCAAAGCTGGAAGCGCGAGCACGAAAGCTCCGAGCCTTCAGGCTTTGCTCGAGCGCGCAGAGCCGGGCAGAAACGCACAAAGCGCTATAGTCTCGCGCTTCTGGCTTTGGCTTCGCTCGCACATAAGGTGAAACGAAGTATAATGAAGCTGTGCTCACTCGTTCCCGCTCGCTCGCGACGCTCGTGTACTGCTCGTAGAATATGCACAGTAAAGGCTACGCTCGAGGAAGTTCGGCCACCAGAAAGGAGGACCAAATTACGTCAGTGCAACCTATGTATAGTGACGCGTACGTCCTCTGTACGCGAAGCAATGTCTCGCGAAATACTCTTACGTTTGGCCTGGTGGCACGTGCGCATTCCCACGAATGATGAGAGGGCAAGAGAGTCATCCGAGTCATCCAAAATAAAGCAACTCATTGTTGGTTGCGCTTGTCTTGCAAGTAGCGTCAAAGGCGCCAGTGCAAAAGGCCCTAAAGGCCCTAAAGCCCCTTCATGTTTCAAAAGTAGCGCAAGGTGCATCGATGCACGAGGCACGTGCAACGTGCAGCCCTTGGGAAGATCATGGCGGCGCAGCGCAGCACTGAGCTGGATTTCAGACGCCATTAATTTCCCAGAATTGGCGCGCGGCACGTGCCTCGAGCATGTCTACAACAATGAATGGCGCCACTTTTCCAGGATAGGGGCTTAAAAGGCCCGTGTCTCGAGCGCCCCTTGGAAGCGGATGGCTGCGCAGCAGTGAAATGAGCGGCCCTTGGGAACGAATGGCGGCGGTTGACCCGCTCGTGGCACGTGTCTTGAGCGTTTCCACAACAATGGTTCGCCGTAGTTGTAAGCATGATTGTTATCGCGGGACTTTATTTCAAGAAGGCATGGAGGGCACCATTTCGCTAGCTACCGTACGTTATAAATACGGTCCAGTGTTTCAAATCAAACCTTCTGAAAGAAAACGTTTTTTTTATTTTCTGCAAATCCACAGTTTTCAAGCTTGATAGTTTTAGGGCCATCGCTAGAAATCATTTTTAATCGTTTAGAATAAAAATTAAAGGCGTTTACAAATCTCTGTAACGAGAAACTAGAGCGGAGCTCTTGAGGAGGAGGAGGGGAAGGTACGGAGGGGAGGGTATGCCTCTCTCCTCCGTACAATTCAGATTGGTGTTGGGCTCACGTGACGTCAGTTTTCCCACTAAATCTAGCGGAGAAACTGAATTTGTTCATGGGTGGCGTGACACAAAGTCACGTGACGCAATTTTTCCTGCTCATTTAGCGGAAAAATTGACTTCACGTGACCTAAAAGACCAATTTATCTGCCCGCTAAATTTAGCGGGGCGATTACGCCGACGCCGACACCGCGAAACCCGGAAACGGGCGCCTAAGAGCTGCGCTCTGATAATTAAAAAAAAATCGATGTTGGGGTTATTTGTATTTTTTCAACAGTTTTGACTTTCTTTTAACACAAAAAAGGGAAAACTGACAACGTCTCCGAAGGGACAACACACGACGTCCCTTCCTTTCATGTGTCTTTCTTTTAATACCCTGTCTGAGGTTAACTTATGTCAACTTTACGCCGGCGTGTTCACCTTTCTTTCAGCTGTATAGCACTACCCTGCAAATCACTTGCAGGAGCTTCCGAAGGACCTTAAAATAGCCTTTCTTTTGAATATCTGATTAGCGCTTATCCCGCCACAAAACTTGTAAGTAAATCCGGCGGCGTTACACCGGGCGAGGTGCGCCGTTTTCGCCTGTCCGTGGCGGCGCGTATCAGATTTGGCCGGCGCCTCGTCTCCGCATCCGACAGCGCGGTCGCAGTCGGTGGTGGACGACGGCCCGGAGTGCTGTCGGAATCCGACACGGGCGCATCCCGGAAGCTCTTTCATGGGCAGGTTCGTCGGCCCCTTCCGCGAGGCACGCCATTGTGCGCTGATATCCCATTAACCGCAAAAAGCGTAGCGCACTTTGATTACCGTCGACGCCGCGGCGTCACTTCAGGTTCCTCTGTGCCGCTTTCTCGGGCTGTCTTTCTTTGGTTTCGCGTGGAGGTCTGAATCAACGTCTTTCTTCCCCGAACGATGCCTTCCATCATGCTTTTCTTTCTTATTCTTTAGATTTTTTTTTATAGTGATGAGAGGCAAGAAAGCTACAAAAAACGTGGCTGGTCATCCAAGATATATTTATATATAAAGACCTGCGTTTTTCTGTTTTTTTTTTTCAAGCTTACCACATAAATATTTTTGTGCGATGCGCTTTAAACACTTGCCAAAATAGAAAGGAATATCGCTAACGTTGCTGCAATCGCCTCGAGGTTACACTTCAGTAACGGTAGATGCAGTTCTTAAACATTTGACGTGTTGATGATTGGTGCGCGACATCGTTCGCCATTTGTATTTGCAAAACTTTAAAATGAATACCAATAATTTTTCTTCCGAGTGCATCGTGGTACAGCATAGATGCACAATTCCAGCTGCTATTCGGTGAATTCGTGGACACTTCGCGATGAATGACTTATTTCTATTGTTTCAACATGAGCGCGGCAACACCGTCGAGATGTCCGAACCACTCGGACCGCGTTCCGAAAATATGCACGTTCAAATGCCAACGAGCCCGTAGAAGTTTGAAGGTAAGCCCAATATCTCGGTGTACCGGTGGCATCCCTTTTCCTAGGCGCCGCGTAACTGCTCGAGAGCGTGGAAAGAGCGATCCGGATACGTTCTTTCGAGCATGAAGTATCCACACCACTAGGGGAGGATAGTGCTGTAAGCGCGCTGCCTATTTCAAATCAACATGGTAGATTGTGTTCGCCCTAGCAAGGTATTTGACTTGGCACTCGACAAGCGAAAAATGAAATACTCCGAAGGGTATATTGGCTTGGGCCGACTGTAAATATAAAACGCATTCCAACGAACGAGCCATCGAAGGACAACATGCCGTCCGCTCCGAACCGAGGAGCAGCTGCGAGAGCGGAGCTTCGTCGCACCAATACCACCTATACCCGTTTTCACCTCAAAGAAAAACGCAAGTTTGGCGCATTGTTCATACGCGGCGCGAAGTGGTTCTTACGAGATTTGGTTGTCGGAGGAAAAAGCGATGCTTCTGGAGTTTGGATCGTGTACGTCTTAAAAAGGTCAGAGCTGTGTGTAGAGAGAGTTTGGCCACTGGGAGGAACGGGCAGAGCCAGCTACACGCAGGTAGAGGACTTGGCATGTTCTCTTGGCCAAGACGAAGCCGAAAAAATCCCCTAGCGGTGGTAGCGCAAAACAGTTTTAATAAGGGCGTGAGGGTTAAATGTAGTAACTCTTCATGGTTGAAAATATGGCGCACGTGATATTTCGATACTGATCATGCAAAGATATGTGAGAAACGAGTGTGCCGCTCGAACTATGTTTTGCTCGGACAGAGTGTGATCTCTCGGACGGCAAATTCCCGGCCCTGGGCGCCTGGCGTACGGATTATGTCGATCGTTCGCTAGTCGCGCTCTTCCAGCATGATTTTGGATGACCATGATTGAAACATCATGTGCACTATATTTTCAGTCACCGAGAGTTACTCCGACACACTTATTAATTTAGTTTCTCGCGACCAACTCCAGGGTCATATTTCCTGCTTCTGGTTGGCCACATTCGAATTTGTGAAGCCACCCATGGAACACGCCCAGCCCGCTTTCGGCTAATGGAGCCTATACTTCCCAATGACCTATACTTCCCAATGAAATGCCAAACTCTATCTATACACGGCTCTGGAAAAGATAACATATATCTAATATAAAATTACCCTAAAATGCAAAGAAAGGAGGAAATAAGTAATGTTCCGCTAGAAGCCGGACTTTTTTTTCTTTTTACTATGGTTCTTGATTGAAATGATTGATTGATTGAAGTCCTTTAATGACAAGGATGGCTCGAGGTCGCAGTGGGGAGAAAAAAAAGGGGGGGGAAGGGTAGTGGAGGGGGTTTGGTCATTTCAAGATGTTGGACAAGGTACAAGGGCAGTCTACTCCAGCTACACCGCCAGGTATAAGCCACTGCTTTTTCCATGATCTGCGACCGCCTTTTGGGCGTCATCATATGATTGTATAATAGCAGTAAGGGCTGCAAGAGATGTCACTTGTAGGTCGTCGATGCGGTCTCGGCCCCTTGCGAAGGCAGGACAGTACTTTATGAGATGCCACAGATTTGCGCGACATTGATGGAGACAGTGGCTACATCTTGGTGGTACGGCTGATACAGGTGGCGACTGCCACCTGCTGACTGTGTGTGGTGTGTAGGCCGCGTTCGCGATGACTTTATTTATAAAAACTTCTTGCTGCCTAGAAAGTCCTTTGATGACAGGCGTCTGTGATGTACCCTCCATGATACGCTGTTTGCTAGCGGTCTTGATGGAGGTACGAATAAAGTGCATGTAGGCTATATGCCAGCTCAAGGGCGTTTCGTTCGGGTCCAGGTGATAGGGTGTCTGGAGTTTTGGATTGTCGGGGTACGGGGTGGCGTAAATGTGGTTCGTCCCGCGTGCCTGTACGGCTGCTGTATGCGCCGCAGCATTACCCCCGTCATGCGATGTATGTCCTGGAGTCCAGAGTATGTTTATCTTGATTCCAAATTCTTGGAGCATCTGCAGTCTTTATCAAATTTGATTCGCTGTGGCGTCTTCCGTGGTGGAGGGGGATAGTTCCTGCACCGCTGCGAAGTAGTCTGTTAAGAGGCGATATTGGTGCGGAAGGGTCGCGTCTCTGTCAGTGAAGGCTGTGTGCTGTATATTCTCCAGTGCTCCCCAAAGGGCGAGGAATTCCGCATGGACTACGGTGCCCTGTGGGAGAGCACATGAGTGGTGTCCTTGTATGCGAGGGTCGGTGTCACAGATCCAGGCTATGCTGACTCTGTCGTTCCTTGCCGTTGTGTCCGTATAGACCTTGATAACGTTGTCTGCACTGCTGGCGTGCCGGCAGCTTCGGCTACGCCTAGCCTCTGCGGCCAATCTGAGCATAGGGCGGTTGGTGAAGCTTCCATGTGGGGAAGTTTCCCAGGGTGAAATGATCCCACTGACGTCCGGCATTGTATCGCACCGTCGCCTTTGGTCCCATAGGGTTGTCAGCTTTCCCTGGTAGGAGTTGTCCAAGCGGGACTTCATTCGGATACGAGCCTCGGTAATGATGATCTGCATCGGAGGTATTGGTGCCAACTGCTGAAGGAGGGTCATCCTAGTGTGAAAACGTGAAAGTGTGAAAAAGTGTGAAAAAGAAGTGTGAAAGGTGAAAACGGGTAAAGAAGACAAGGCCTGTGCCTTTTTCCTCAAATGTGATCACTGGATGGATGGATGAACGGATGAGACTGAACTCTTTAAATCTGACGGCGACTTGCGCCATCTAGTCAGTGTTTTCTTTTGATTTTCTGTTCCCTAACATTTACTTAACATCAACGAGTTTGTGTATTACCTTAGAGCGGTAAACCGGAACCCACGACCTGCGGCGGAAGTGGCAGCCCCGGTTGACGCCATCTTGCCTTTTTGCCACATTAGTGATAACGTGACGTTAAGATGGCTACGCCCAGTGGTGGGCCAGATCAGATTGGCCAAATCACGGTCAGCAGATGGGCCTCTGGAGCTGTGTTTCAATCTTACTCGAAGGGATCTGAGTTATTCCAGCGGATCAAGTCACGTGACAAGACAGATACAGCGATGCCGGTCGCGGGTAGGTTTTCGAACTTTCGAACGCAACGGGTACAAGACATATTAACACACACTACAGCGCACACTGCAAACGTACACTCACACCGTACACTCACTCCTTACACACGAACAAGAAAGGAAAAATTCAAACGAACCGCGCTGACTGACAACTCGTTTTTATATACTTTGTCATCTTCTACGTCTGGAACTACCAAATTTCCCGAATCACGCGCACCAATCTTCAAGACCCCTAGAATCTTTTTTCTTTTTTTGTCAGGTTCAAAGATGGTGTACTGATACAGTTTTCATGAAGTCTGACAATGTGTTCGACTTCAATAATTTCTCTCTTTATTTGATTACTGTGCCTACCTAAAATTGTACAAGATGGCAGGTGAACCTCGCACCCACAATCACGGCAGTGTATGCCCAGGTGGCAAGAGTTAGCTCTGGTGCTATTGTTTTTGTGTTCACGGAGCCTATCATTAAGGCATCGTCCAGTCTGCCCTTTGTACATTTTCACACGAAAGGGGAAATGAATCCACCACTTCCTCTGCGCACTCGACGAAGCTGTCCTGATGTTTCTTGGTACAGCTTACTGTTCGGTGGGAATATGGTGAGTTCACTTGTTTGCACAGGTTGGAAAGCTTATTAGGAGCAGAGAAGACGACGTCGATGTTGAACTTATGACCGATTTTTTTGATGCCATGCGAGAACCTGTGTATGTAGGGAAGAACGACTGGTCTCTTGGTTCTATCTCTGGCTCTTAGTGTGGCAGGTGTTCCTTTATTTTTGGTTTTCAGTGATGCTCTCCGCAATCGATGTTAATGAAGAGATTAGATATCCGGCAGATGCCAACCTGTGGAAACAAGTGAACTCACCATTTTTCCCATCCTATGTATTCGTGTATAATAAATATTTTTAGGAAGCAACACGGCGTGATAATTTCTATTCAAACACCTGCTTATATCGTCATTTCGTCATGGCCACCGTGGGCCTCTTCCTTGAAGGGGCGATGCAAAAAATGTTTACTTCGCGCAAATACCACTTAGAACGAATCCCTGATGTTAATGACCTGTGAAACATCCGTTCGTTTTCAACACACGTAATCAAAATCGCAGAAAAAAACGACAACAACGGGAAGCGTTTATTCCCTCCACTCGCAGCCAGAACAAGCGCCCACGTAATCTGGAGCCGATTATATGCCGGCATTGTTGATCATAGCCACGCACTGTGGTTGGCAAGGCACATAACACGCGCTGAGTTCCAGACATCTTCATAGTTCGGCTATTGTCGTTATTGTAGCGATTGTAGACGAGCCACTACCCAAATGCTTCCTAAGTTATCGATTATCACGAGCTCATATCCAGTGCCCACGCAAACCTCGGATCCAATCTATGAGCCGCATCCAGATATCGTCACGGTAGGACATACTGCGATTCCCCAGTTACGTCATCAAGTTTCGCGAAGGAAAGATTGAAAGAAAACGCTCGCTTTTGTCCTTAAAGTTACACCGCAAGAAAAGAGTTTCTTGGTCAGTGGCGTGGCGTGCGAGCATCCTTGTGTCCCACCACTGCCAGTAAGCTCGCTTAAAGTGAGAAACCTTCGAACTAAATATTGTTCCGCCGCCCTTTTAAGTTAACGGAGTATATACTTTTTTTTCTCTCGTTATCGGTCACATAAATCCATATTTCGTATGCGGAAAAAAAAAACCGTTTTAATCTGTACTATGCGGAATAATATAGGTAAAGCAAAACAAAAATGTGTGATAACCATGCATTTTTCGTAAACACCTTCCAGCGGCGAGGAGAGATCAAAAAACGATGTCTTACCGCATACCAGAAGTGGCAATACTCAAGATAGCTGCGCCTTTGTAAAAAAAGGTCGAGATAGCAAGCCCAGCGACCGTCGACACGCAACATTGGAGCCATCGACTCCGATGTCGCGCGTCGACCGTAGCCTCGACGGTCACAAGGCCTGCTCACTCGATCAAGCACAATGACTTCAATTGTAACGTTGTCAGACAAAAACTACCCTGGACAAAAACGGACCCTGACACAAGTTTGCGACGTAAACAAGGGCAGGTAAAGAACAGAAAGTCTGAAAAGCCGGCCTTCTCAGCGCCGTGTACAACCATGTTTGAAAAAAATCTTTATCATAAGTCTATGCAGTCAATAATGCCAAAGAAACAAGGGGATGCGATTGGCTGGCGGCGTGATCTGATTTTCTCTGGGGGCATTTACCGCTGCATTTCTAATGTGTCACGAACTATATACAGCATGTAAGTTCGTCTGCTGCTTGCGCACCTTGTGCGTTTCTTTACCCCCAAATAAGCCCACGTGCGCTTGTTTCCTCACCGACCTCAACCAATGGTGACGCGAGCTTGGCTGCTTTGGCATTGCGCGTTATCTACGCGTTCTTCATGTTACCCTTTGATTAATGTGCCCCTTTGTGTTTTGATGCGCCAAACACGTTATTTCGAACACTGGCTCGCCGTATAGTTTCAATTTCAGAGTAACTTGTAACTCAGTTATTCAATATTTCTTTGATAATTAAGTGGGCCAATACATATATTCGCAACTATTTGGCCTCTGTACCTGCGCTATGCCTTAATGGCCCGAAATCAGACACCACGGAAGTGGGGAGGGAGAGGGAGGGGTTAGTATCAAAACGAAAATGTGACACAATACTTTGAATGTTGGATATATATCCCTGATCAGCAATCGCTTCCCACCTCACCGTCATGAAATATCGTCTCCGACGGAGCGTAGACTTCGATGAAGGCAACGACCACTTTTATTAATCGGCTGTTCCTGCAATGAAGGACAGCCAAATTCGAATCGGGTCGAGTCGGCGGCGTGGATGTCGGCGCGACACACGGGATCATAATCTATAACGCAAGTGTGCCTAGAGCCATCTGACCTCATTTTATAAAAACCTCGACGGCCGAGAAAATTTTACGCCAACAAGCACTTCAATATCAGGATTATCAGACTGGAACGTTTCGAAATAGTTGACAAAGCATGAAAAGAGCGATCGCTACCAGAAATCGGTCCACGGCCTCATAGTCAGGGGCAAACACAAAGGCGACTGAGCTGGTCTTTCTTCTTTTTAACAATTGCGCTTACGTTTTTTTTTTTTTGAAAAGTGATTGAAACATAACATTTTGTAACCATATGCAAGCCATTACCAGCAAAAAAAAACTACTTTTTTGTTTTTGTATGATTTATACGCGTTGCAAAGTAGTACGTCCTCTAAGACTCGGCTCGGGACAAGTCAAGCTGTTTTAACAGCTTTTTTCCCAAGCCCCCACCAACACTGTACCTCATTGTTGGAAATAAAGCTATTAATAATAAGATTCGCTTACAAAAACGACACCTTTCACGCCTAAAATCGGAGCGTATATTGTAAAATCAAAAAGACTAAATAAATAATATAACTAATTTGAAATTTACATGCAAGCATTTGGATTCACCACGTAAGGTATGATTGAGATATGCCCCAAGAAACGAAGATCTTTTTAGGTAATACTACTGTTCTGGAGTCGAAACCTAGCATTGATATTTTTTTAATGCCAATACGAGTATTTGTAAAGAGTCTGATCCTGTTTTTTGTCTTTATGAAATACACTCTTAAAAAGTCTGTGCGTCTATTTTTCACGCACAATACTTGGAGAGCCAATCACCGCAACTTACTGAGGCAGCTCAGCGAATGACGATGACGAAACATATGTTTAGACCAAAAAACGCAGTCTGAGTTGTGACATTAAGCAATGCAATACGTCACGCTTGCATTGCTTAATAGAGAGTTTTAGTAATACGTATAGCAGCAAACGTAAGCCCCCTACGTTAGCGTTAACGTTGCGTCCTCCATACTGCGCATGAGCCATACGTACGTACTGCGGCGAGCTATGGTACGTACGCTCGCTATCGCTTTTTGCGAGCGTACGTAGCGGTCCCCTGCGTATACATTCTCGTTGCTCTCGTCGCGCACGGGAAAGCGCGAGACCGTTTGGAAAATGGCGGCGGTGAGGCAAACCAGTGGAAGTGCTACGCGCGTTGTACGGGTTCGCTTCACCATTGAAGATGGTTTCAACCTTGTAGAAGAAAGAGAAAGAAGAAGAGAAAAGGGCGAGGCTCGTGGCGGGCGAGGACACGCGGAGGTCGGAGCTGGAGACAGACGGAAGAGCCGGTGCCGAGCAAGGCCTCCAACAGAAGACCCGGACCACTAGGCAGCCTTGGCCCCCTCTTCATCGGACTCTAAACTTAAGTACAGATTAAACGTTTTCCCAATGGTAGCGCTTCCTCGCGTGACTTCCTCGGAGCGAGTAGAACTCGGCCTGATCGGGCGGTATTGACAGGCGACCCACAACCTCCTCAAAGAAATCAACGCGACGAACCCTTTCGAGCGCCCACAAAGATGGGTGTCGATAGCCAAGAACGTTGGCGACGCCGTCGAACCCAAAAAGGTGTTTACCGAGCGGTCGGTACACGAGTGGTGCGACCTATTGCTTGCATACTTCCAAGCAAATGACGAGGCCAACATAAGACTGTAGGGATCCCCCCACACACTGGAGCGAACCATACATCAAACTACTGATCGCACAGCCCTAAAAAAAAAAGACATAACAGGTTCACAGGAGGCAACTGGAAAGAGATTCACGCACTTCGTAGCAAAGCGAGGAGATTTGCGGTTTTAAATTGGCTTCACCGAGTACCCGCCTTAGATTGTTTGAAGCAGTTCGCAGGAGCACATCTAGATGGCGCTGCAGCTCTTTACGTACGCGTTTTCCTTTTGCTATACTAAAAGTGCGCGTTCAACGCGCTTCGTAACGTTACGTCCACAGCTAGCGTGCGTTGTACGTAGTGCTAACGCAAGTGTCTTTACGCTATTCTAAAACTCTCTAATGTCACAACTCAGACTGCGTTTTTTGGTCTAAACATATGTTTCGGCATCGTCATTCGCCGAGCTGCCTCCGTAAGTTGCGGTGATTGGCTCTCCAAGTATTGTGCGTGAAAATACACGCACAGACTTTTTTAAGAGTGTAGAAGTATTTACACTAAGCACTACATTCAGCCAAAATGAATAGAAATTTATGCCATTGTCGCTTTAATTACCTATCCACCGAAGAATAAATTGTTGCCCGTGTTATTTTTCACAAAAGTGCTGGTTGGCACCACTCGCAGAAAGCTGCCCCACTGAACGACGGTGGTCGGTGACCGCCGTACCCTGGCCAGGCGGTCTACTACGTCGTGGATACGCCGGAGCAGATCTACAGTGCCTTTCGCCAGTGTAAATTTTACAACATGGGGCTACGGCGCGTTGGCGCTTGAACGTATCTTGAGAGCACGACGGGGTATGGATAAGATGAAACGTAAACAAATGCGCTCTCCTAGAAACACGCACCCCGGTCAGCGTCTAGGTCCGTCCGACAAAAAGTGCGTGGTAGTTCGTCGCAACCAGCGAGATTCCTTTGACGGTTCTTCAGTGATTACGTAAAGTTTTGTGTGAAATGATTCCTGTGGTTAAAGGGGCGGTGCAACAATTTGTGTACTTTGCACGGGTATTGCTTATGTGACGTACGGGATGTGTGCTAGGTTTCTTCGGTGCGGTGTTCAGAACGGGTGCATAATTGGACTCAGATGCGGCCGTGAACTTGATCGCGAGCAGCTCCGAACACACCGGGCCACGAAAAGGGTTGGCGACGGAAAAAAAGAGGAGGAAGCAGTTCCGGTCCTGAGAAAAAGACGGCGTTGGGACCGATTTAGGAGAGCTTCGACTAATCGGTGATAGAGCTACAACTTCAGACAGGGTGCCCGCCTTGGGAACGTTTGGGCAAGTCCCGAGTGCTCAACAAAAGAGCTACAAGCTCACGCAGTGTGCGAGCCCTCGGACTGACTTGATGATCTCCACACCAACAAGCGGGAAAGCATTGGCGAACACCAACTGTGACTGCGCCCAACCGGACAGATGAACCAACCAGCGGATGCATGCTTTGCGTAGTTTATCACGGTCGAGAGATTAGTACAGGGTGTCTTTTGTAGCTTCCAGAGTGGGATAGCTGTGCTGACATAAACAGGGACTAATGAAGGATTTTTCGTTGCTGTCTCACTTCAACGACGAATCCCAGGAACTGTATCCGTGTGCCTCAACAACGAGGGTCATCACAACTGGTGGCAGCGGTGGGATTTCTCGTTCATGTTTCGCGGGATATTGACCTCCACGATCGGAAGAGTGCCCATGTCGTCAAGCGACGCCAGTACAGCGGCCACCTACACCATGGCCCAGATCATGGCAAACTCGGTGGGGGCGGAGTTCTATCGTCGGATTCAATGAGGCCGTCGTTTTCTGGTGACGGTTGCGGCCCCAGTGTTATAAATTTTTCTCAGGTATTGAGCACAGTTGCGCAGATGGGAGCCTGAAATGATGAGCAGCAGAAAGGCACGGCTAAATGTGAGGTGATAGGAAAAGCGTACACGTTCGCCTGGCGCGACAAGCAAATGAAAACGGTGAAGACGTACCCAGAATTCAGAAGACTAATGCTCAAATAATTCAATGGCCAGCCGGAAGGGAAGCTTTCAAACTCGAAAAGCTTTTAACTTCCCGGTAGGAGGCGAGTGAGGATGTCAGGGGATTTGCCAGTCGTCTGCGAACGCTTGGGGCTAAAACGGCTCCCAAGTTCGAAAAAGCTAACATCGATCAGCTTCGTGCGGCTCCAGAAACTGTGGTGCAACGGCAGCTACTGTTTTTGTTAATCAAGGGTCTGCGCCACCGTGTCACGCGCTGCGTTCTCTTAAAAGACCCAGCTAACTTCCGGGAGACCATAGAGATTACCGCTCGTGAGGAACGGAACGAGAAACTACAGGGTGAAACAAGGAGACGGCAGGCTCTTTAAATCGACAGGAAAATTCTGTTTCTTAACCTATCGCGCTACGACTTTGTGCAGCGTTGCCCACAGATGGTGCATTTGTTTTTTTTTTTTGTAAAATTTGCAAAGAGCGAACTTACTTGAGGAAAACGTAAAGAAAGAAAAAGGCTTAGCTCCTATGGAAACGCAGCGACGCCACCGGTCTGCAAACAACGCGGCGCCGTTCCGCACGGGAGACAAGAGATGGCGCAAGCGGTCGCGACGTCAATTGCCGCCAACGAACGAGCAGACGACGCCGAGAGCCGGCGTGTTTAGCAGACAAGGAACTGCAGTTCCTTGTTTTTACCGCACCTGTTTTTGTTTCTGCGACTGTCGCCGCCGGCGGAACGCGAGCCGCTTTTGAGTCGATAGGATCGTCTGCTAAAGTGCCGGCTCTCGGCGCCGTATGCTCGTTCGTTGGCGGCGTTCATTGCGCCATCTCTTGTCTCCCGTGCGAAACGGCGCAGTGTTGTTTGAAGACCGGTGGCGTCGCTGCGTTTCCATAGGCCTTTTTCTTTCTTTACTTTTTCTCAGGTAAGTTCGTTCTTTGCAAATTTTATAAAAAAAAATGCACCATCTGTGGGCAACGCTGCACAAAGTCGTAGCGCGATAGGTTAAGAAACCGAATTTTCCAGTCGATTTAAAGAGCCTGCCGTCTCCTTATTTCACCCTGTAGTAGAATCCAGCCCCGCCGTACGCGATCTCCACATACGCGCGGTGAGGAAAGTGAAACCGATCTGTCCCAACGCCTCGACAGGTTGAAAATGCTGTTCGCGGAAAGTGCTTCCCTACAACGAACCATAAAAGGGCAAAGTAATCCCCGCTATGCGTCAGATCGTCCTCCTCTGCGTTGCTGGTATTGCAGCGGGATCGGTGACCGCAATAGAGCGTGTAGGGCTAGAATCGTAGATGAGAGAAGCGCCGCATCAATCCGCATGCATTCAGGGAACCGGACTGCAAATAATGTGGAGCAGAAAGAAGCCAACTCTGAAGACTTTCAAACTCCGGAAAACTAGAGGATCCCCTTCCGGGCTATGCCGGCGGGGGAGTGAACAAAATGAAGTGATAAGATTTTGTGAAGAAAGCAGCCCAGTGATCGCGGGAAAAGTTGGAGGAAAGGAGCTGCGTTTCCTGGTCGATAGGGGGTCAAAAGGCAGGCTCCTAAAATAGTCGGCATTTACAGTTGACTCAGGGTGCTCGCAAGTTCTACGAGCATCTGGGCAGTGTGCGCACGCGATTGGGACATCACGGGAAAAGAACTAAAGGCACGTGGCTGCTATACTTTGTTTCACCTTAGGATGTACCGCAGGAAGGGCTACAAGTGCGAGCTCTTTGCTCTAGGGCGCATCTCGGCGGCACAAGCTCTCGTGCGTTAAAGGGTAACTGCAAAGACAAAAGAGTGTATTTTTAAACAGCCTAATTGGGGCAAGCAGGTCAGAAAACAATTTTTTCCGCCAAAAACAAATTTTTACAGCAATATTTATTGCGCGAGACTGATATTAGTGTGCGGCTATTTCGTCCATTTAAAATCGCGCGCCACAAAATTTGTATTATACGTCACGGAGTGGCTGCTATACGTCACCGAGTGACGTAAAACAGCCACTCCGCGCGCGTCGAAGGAGCGGGAGTTTCAAATGTGGAGAAGTTGTGACTCTGACTAAATTACGTCCTGTGGCGTAAATACTGCTAGAAAAAAATTGTGTTTTCGCGGAAGATTCGTTCTGTGACATGCTTGTCCCATATAGGCTGTTTAAAAAAAAACACTTTTTTCTTCGCAGTTACCCTTTAAGAGTAGCTCCCAACGCTGTGAGCTCGCGCTTCTAGCTTTGTCTGCGGTACAACATAAGGTGAAACGGGGTATAGGTTATACCACTCGAGATCGGTAGCACGTCGTTTTACAATGCGTACTATATTTGCACTGACAACTCGACGATCCCCGTGGCTGGGATCCTGGGGCAGGATGTTGTAAGAGCCCACGGCTTGGACCTGCTAACCTCGAAAAGTGTAGCGATGCTCAATGGCGAAGAAGGGCCTATTTCGAACTGGTCCACGAAGCAGCCGGTGAGAGCTGTTTGTTCAATAGAGCCAGGTATTATGTTGGTACAAGAGCGCGTCATCCCGCTAATGATAGATATAATCGTGGCTGGCCGGTTTCGGGGCAAGCGACCGAGCAGTATCATGGGCGTTGTGAAGATAGTGGAGATTGAGCCTCATGGACTTCTCGGGCTGGACCCTACGGCCAGTGTTTATCGGAGGGGATAAGTGCCGGTTAGAATAACAAACTTTTCGTTGATTGAGATGCGTCTGCGAATCGCTGTTTTCGTTGGCGCGGAGTCTGTCGCACAGCCGGAGGGAACCGTACTGAGTTGCGACACCGCAAGGCAGATGAGAAATCAAAGCCCAACTTCCTAAAGATGTTCGAGTTGTCTCATATCAGCCCCAACGAGAGGTAACACATCGATGAACACCTGTGGAGGTACCGGGCGGCATTCGCCTTTACGAAGCTGGGCCTCAGTCACTCCAGTATGATAAAGCACCGAATCAACACGTCAGATGCTTATCCTGCATATCGGCGGGTCTCTCGGATCCCTTTTGCTAAGAGAGACGAGCAACAAGTCCAGGCTTTGTTGGATAACGGCGGGATTGAGCACTGCGTTTCTTCTTGGGATGCCCCCACTTTGCTGGTTTAGAAGCTTGAGAAGTCATACCGATTCATTCTGGATTATCACGACTTAAAGGGATGCTGAACCAAAGAATTTAGTGCCCATAATAAGTGGCGCACGTTCTTTCCACGAGCCAGCAGCCGCCGGTGTGCGCGAGCACACGCAACGAAAATGACGTCAAAGACCTCCATTCGCGCTTAAGAGGACAGTGAAATGCATTGGCTTCGGTCCAATGGAGAATAAAGACAGGCCTTTTCATCTCTACAAATGAAAGCTGCGTGCATGTTAGACCAATTAATCGCTTGCCTTTTACGCCAGACACTACTGTGTAGATGAAAAACTTGTCTTTATTCTCCTTTGGCCCGAAGCCCATACATTTCACTGTCATCTTAACCTCGAATGGAGGTCTTTGACGTCATTTTTGTTGCGTGTGCTCGCGCACACCGGCGGCTGCTGGCTCGTGCAAAGAACGTGCGCCACTTATTATGGACAGTAAATTCCTTGGTTCAGTATCCCTTTAAAAGCCCCTGACACAGCAAAATTTTTTTTTCATGCTAGGCGTTGAAATGGAATATCAGGACATTACAACAAAATTGTTTCACTATAGAGTTGCGTCGTTTTTTATAACAAATAGAAATACGAGGCCCAATTCAAAGTTCCCGCCAGTACACTGTGACGTAACAGAGTACCGCAAGGTGTCGGAGCGGTCAGAAGGGAGGCATCGACCTATGTCACTAAAAGTAGGTTCACCGGAAGTCACGTGAGTTTCACTCCTCGTGCTTTCCGCGACCGTGCCTATGACCTTTTTTTTTAATTTTCTTATTCTGCTTTTCGTACGAGCGATCGTAGAAAACGAAGTTTCAGTTCCACTATACTCCGTTTCACCTTATACTGTACCGCAGAGAAGCCTAGAAGCGCGAGCTCATAGCGTTGGAAGCTGTTGTTAATTCACGAGAGCGTGTGCCGGCGAGATGTGCCCCAGAACAAGGAGCTCGCGCTTGTAGCCTTTCCTGCGGTACATCATAAGGTGAAACAGAGTATAGCTTTTTATCGCTGCACCGTTGGTTAATTTGCCTGCTCTAAAAGTTGAGGACGAAGAGTCAGTAAATCGACGTGATGGAGGTCAATGATGAAAGCGTTGCGAGTACAAGCCAGTCTACGAGTGCATGCCGTCAGTCCGATGATACAGAGCTATACTGGGCACAGAACAAGCTATCAAGTTTTGGAAAAAATTTTTTAGAACGCTCGCAGAAATTAGGATTGCTAGCATACGACACGCCCTATCGCATTCCTGAAGGTTCAGACAGCAGGCTGCAGTTGAGGTCTCACATCAAGACCGGTGAGTTTTAGCAAACTTTGCCTATAGGGTTGTAATCTTCATCACTAAAGTGCATCGAGCATATCCATCGCCTACCCACGGATTCTAACAGCTGTCCAGCGGGAACCACAGTCAGCCACCGGTCCATCTCTTGTTTGTCTCTTGGAAATGCATGCAGTGTGATCTCTTCTTCAGTTGTGAAATACCGGGACAGTCCCTCACACAGCACCTTCTAGGCATTGTAGGTGGTCACGTCAATTCACTGACTCCTCTTCAGCCTTTACAGCAACATTAAGCGATGGAAAGCAAATGAAAGAAACCTTGTCTGCTTGGATCGCTCGTGAAGATGCGAAGAATAACAAAAATATTGGAAAAAAATATTACACGCGCTCGCGGTAAGCACGAGGAGGGATACAACTCACGTGATTTCCGCCGATGCCTCCCTTTAGGGTGCCTACACGTCTGTCTGTTTCAGGGTGAAGACATCCATTGTTGCACTGAATGTTCAGCGCGTGATGCTCTCGCGCACCCGGTGCGCGACTTGGGCGCTAAAATGGCGTCTCTGCATTAGCCAAAGCTACGCACTCGAGCTGATTGACACCGGATTACAGTGTACTAGAATACTTGGGTAGTGTTGGGACCGGAAGGGCTCGCCTGAAGCGCGTGGTATTGATCGCGACAGGTGTCGACACCGGCGCGTTATCCAGAAGGTGTGCGCATGCGCGGCTGCAAGCGCAAAAATATGAATCTTTGGTGGAGTGCACATAAGATTTCTGATACAGCTACGACCTGCCAGCGGTCGTACCGCGGCATCAATTACGCTACGGCACGATCGTTAGCAACATGATGCTTCAATGTATTGGACTGTACACGCTACATTACCCTTCCTTTACATAAAAACATTTGCGACTTTAAAGAAGCGGATTGAAAGTTGTTTCAGCGTAGAATTAGCTGCGACTTTCGGTTTGTCGGATGGTGAGCATTTTAAATGAAATGCCCATTTCCTTGGTCGCTAAGGCCGAACATTAGATATTTGAAAGGAATATCTAAAACTCAGAAGCAGTTTTTTCCCCTATCTTAGTTTATAATGGAACGAAACGGCACAAACTAAAGTGCGAAATTGTTTTAGTATGTTTTTAATACCCCAGGTTCACTCCTCTGTCTTATTTTCTGCCCGTCTTCTTTTTCTTGACCTTAATCAGTTCACTTCACTTGACACTCATTCTTGTGTTCATTTATGTGACCAACCACCCAAGCGACTGTCGCAAAGGGGTGAGAATCCTTTATTTCTTCATGGCTGCCACGACCATCCGAGGACCACCCGACGTTCACTTTTAAGAAATGGCTTATAAGCCGTGACAATTTTTATCACGCGTTTTAAGATTGAACTTAAGTCCAAAAACTGAGACAACGTGGGCTGAACAAGTAATGCTTTATAAGATTCAAAGAAGGAAACAAGCAACCATTTCACATCATTTAGACCAGGAAACAACAGCACACGTAATTAAGGCAAGGTAAAAGTAATTGCTTACAGCACGGCATTGAAATGCATGGTTCCAATGTGCAGCGCATACATGGTTACAATGTGCGGCACATACATGGCCCTGAAGGTATACTGGGCATACCACGTCAGGTAAGTTGTCGAAACAAATGAACACCGCCCTTTCGATGCTGACCTTGTTAGACTTCGGCTTAAGAGCAGTTTTCAAATAAGCAACACCGTAGAAGTTAATGAACTTGTGAACAGCCCAGTAGAGAGTTGGCATAGTCAGAGAGCCTAGTGCGTCGCGATCGATGCCTTGTGTGATCACGGCAGGAGCTTCGCTGGTCACCACTGGTGACAACGGGTCTGTTTCCCGAGCGAGCCCCGAACGCTTTGCAACGATAGGCTCTGGTGAACTTGCCTTCCGCTTCCTTTCATCTCGTCCTGCGGGGAGGTCATTACTCAGGTTCTGGGGTACACTTGGCAGTAGAGTCGGTACCGCGTCTGGCGTAAGCGCTGGGTGTCCACGAGGGATCCTCACTTCCTTTCCGCCGATGATGTGGACGTAGTCTCGAAGGATGAAGCGGGGCTCGAAGTGCAGCTCGCAGACAGCGCTTGTTTCTTCAAGACGCTTGTCCGATCGCTGCAGATTCTTCTCCCAAAGATCTCTTTTGGCTTTGTCCTTTGGAACACCGAACAGGGACGCCGTTTTCACTCCTTTCACTAGGATGAGGCCCGTTTTGCAACCAGGGGCAGAGCAAGAGTTCTGTCGCTGTTTCACCGGCGGCATTTCGGCACTACCCTTACGCGTTCACCATCCGCAAAATGAGAACACAAGATTCAAAGCATATTAAGATTGAACACACGGAACTATGAAATCGTGGTCCCAACACGCGCACCGCTCGAAGAGAAAAACACACGGAACTATACTCTGTTTCACCTTGTGGCGTACCGCAGGAAATGCTACAAGCGCGAGCTCCTTGCTCTAGGGCACATCTCGGCGGCATAAGTTCTCGTGCACCAAGGGCAACTGCCAACGCTATGAGCTCGAGCTTCTAGCCTTCGCTGCGGTTCAACATAAGGTGAAACGGAGTGTATAAAATCGTGGTACCGACGCGTGCACCGCTCAAAATAAAAACAAACAAAAGGCGGGCTGCGCGATTTTTTCCGGATAACTCGACTACAGCGCCGCCACGAACTGTCAATACACGCGCCCTCACGAGCTCCCGTTGCCAAGCCGCTCCGGTCCCAACACTACCCAAGTATTCTAGTACACTGTAACCGGATTGCGCGTACTTCAAAATGCATAAAAAACGATTGGGCGTAAAAATGGCTGAGACGTCACCACTCAAGCAAAAGCGCGCGTGTGTATGAAGGCACTCTACCTCCCTTTAAAGCCTCCCTTATGACCGCCCCGACACCTTGCGGTACACTGTTACGTCACTGTGCACTGGCGGGAACTTTGAATTGCGCCTCGTATTTCTATTCTTTATAAAAAGAAAGTACGCAACTCTATAGGGAAACAATTTTTTTGTAATGTCCTGATATGCCATTTCAACGCCTAGCATGAAAAAAAAACACTTTTTTTTTGGCCTGTTAGAGGCTCTTTAAACAAGGTGAATTGGATCGACCCGTACCCCCTCTCAAATATTCAGGAGACCATCGCTCAGCTCGGTACGGCAAAGTACTTCACCCTTGTCGACATGGCCTCAGGTTTTTGGCAAAAAGAATTTGATGAAAACGACCAAGAAAAAACGGCCTGGAACACGGCGTCCGGACACTATCAGTGAAGACGCATGCCTATGATATTGGTTAAGAGCTCAGCGGTATGGCAGCGCACGGCCGACGTAATTCTGGTGGGTCTTTTGGTAAAGTCCTGCCATGTTTACATAGACGACGTGATTCTCTACAGCCAGGACTTCAGCCAACACTTGTCGGATGTGGAATCCGTGCTGAGGCGCTTCCAGGCGGCAGACTTGAAGTTGGGACCCTCGAAGTGTCAGTTCCTAAGGATGAAGTAAAGTACCTAGGGCACGTCCTCTCCAGGCAGGGTGTTAGGCCTTGACCCTGACAAGCTGAGCTGCGTCTGCAGGTTCCGAACCCCGCGGAATGCGAAGCAGGTCAAACAGTTCCTTGGGCTGCACGGGTATTACCGTAGACACGTGAAAAACATCGCAGAAAAAGCCATGCCCATGACACGGCCCATCTCATCAAAGGTAGAGTTCGTCTAGGACGAGGAAGCTGAAGCGGCTTTCGAGATAATGAAGGATGCTCTGACCAATGCCGCACTGCTGAGATTCCCAGACTTCACAAGATAATCCATTGCCATGGCAGACGCATCTGGCCGAGGCTTTGGTGCTGTGTTGGCCTAGACCTCTGATGGGCAGGAGCATAACTTGGCATATGCGAGCCGCCAACTCAACGAAGTACAGAAGCGCTGCGGTGCCACTGAGCAGGAGTTTCTTGGAGTGGCGTGGGCGGTGCGCCACCTTGACTGCTATTTATTTGGACGAAATTTTTTTGTCGTCACCGACTGCAATGCTCTGAAATGGCTCATGCCTTGCCGAAACCCTAAGTCCCGACTCGCGAGATGGAATCTTTCCCTTCAGGAACATGATTTTGAGATTGTGCACCGGGCGGACAAGCTAAACCAGAATGCCTATCTCAACTTTCACCCAGAACAAGGGTTCACATGATCTGAAGAAAATTACAGAACAACGCTCTGTTTAAAAATCGGCCCACGTTTGCCCACATCAGGTGTGAACAATGCGCGTTCGCAGAAACCAGATTATCATGAGGCGTCTGCACATGTGCCGTTCCGAAAGCTGCGCCACCACAGCAGCATGACGTGAGAGTCGCGTGCTGGTTTATATGCCGCCAATGTTCATCAAGCCACGCGCTGGGGATTGCATAGCCCATTCCAGACATTCTTAAGGCCCATACGCGCTTTCGCGTTTGAACGCGCTTGAGTGCGGAGCGGTGTATTTGCGTCCAGAAGCGTTTTCTTGCGGTATACGATGCGCTCCGTCGCGCAACACCTCGCAACGTTTCGCAAGGAAGTAGAGACCGGCTCAACTTTGGACGCGGCAGTAGCGGCAGCGCGTTGCGTCGGACCAATCAGAAGTCGAGAAAGGAAAGGAGGGTCACGGGTTCGCTCGCGCCACTCGACGAGGCGTATCCGGTTCTCCGTTCGCAGAACTTGCTATTTTGTTTTTGGGAGCGGTGGGGACTGCATTTTCCAAGGCTGTGACATTTGGAGCTTGACAAAATGTCGGGGAGACCAGCGGAATTGTCCCAAGATCGAACACTTGGACGCTGTCGCCGGGCGCCGCCATGTTGCGGTGGATTTCGCTTACCATTTGTGAGCCGCTAGAGATGATAGCGCGCTTTTATTGGCTCTTGACTGCGGTTGACTGTGTGTCAACACAACTGTGTGTGCAAGCTTGGCGCAAGCGCTCTTCGCAACTCACCGCGTTTGCTTGCAGCTTTGGAACGCACCGCGCTGAGGCAAATATGCGTAGAGGCTTTTGGCTTCACAGGTTGTTGTCATTGCAGCCATATGGCACGAGCTACTACCCGAATGTTTGTCAGGCTGTTGAATATCGCGAGTTCAAATTGAGGGCTCACGCAGTACTTGGGTCGAATCTATGAGCCACATTCAAATATCGCCCCTCGGGACACTGTAAAAACTGCTACCTTCGAGCTACGTCATCGAGTTTTACGAGAGAGAAGATAGAAATAAAACTCTCGCTTTTATTTTTGAAAGTACACATTGACAAAGAAGTTTCGTGGCCGGTGGCGTTGCAGGCAAGTATACTTGGGCCTCATTAGTGACAGTAAGCTCGTGTAAAGTGAAAAGCATTCCAACTGGATATTACTGCACCGCCCAACTGTTCAGAAAGAATTTTTGACCTTGTACTGTCTAAGTAACCCTGTTAGGTTGACCTGCGATGCTTCTAATTAAGGTAGGGGCAGTTTTGGCTAATGAAGTGAGCAAGGGAGTTTGCAGACCGATGGAGTACGCTTCAAAGACATTGACGACGGCCGAACAAAACTGCTCGCAAGTAAAAAAGAAGCACTTGCCATCGTATTCACCGTCAAGAGGTTCCATAAGTGCCTTTACGGCAGGAGATTAACAGTGGTCAAGAACCACTACCCTCTCACCAAACGTTTGAAGGAAGGGCAGAAATCAACCAGCATTGCCGCTGCACGTTTACAGAGATGGCGACTTGTGTTAGCTGAGTACGACTTTGTGATCGTTTTTGCGAAGGGTACCAGCATTGGTCCTGCCGACGCCCTTTCAAGGCTCCCACTTCCCGCGAAAACAGAAGACTGTGACCAGGTTAACTACTTTTCGCCGCTCGGTCATGTTCCGGTCACAAGCTGGACAGTGCAGGAAGAAACTAAAAAGGATCCCCTTCTATCTCAGATCGTCGAACCCACGAAACGAGGATGGCCTAAGAAAGTAGACGATCCGGACTTAATTCCCTTTTCCCAGAGAAGAGCGGCGTTTTCTACTGACCAGGATTGCTTGGTATGGGGCACCAGAGTGGTCATCCCAAAAGAATTGCATGACGCCATAACACGTATTCTACACGAAGGGCACCCAGGAGCATCTAAAATGAAGATGCTTGCGACACAGCATGGCTGGTGTAGTAGACTGGACGTTGCCACTGAGAATCTGTGCAAACGTGCGACGTCTGGCAAGCAACGCAGAACAACGCCCCCCGTGCTCCGGTCCAACATTGGCCGTTGTCTAGTAGGATCTTCGAACACGAGCACCTCTATATCGCACAGAAGGGCCAATCGAACATGCTGATCCTAGTTGATTACCACCCAAAATGGCTGGAAGCCATTCTAATATCGTCCACGACCTTTTGGCACACCATCGAAAAGGTGCAGATTATATTCTCGCAATCCGGTCGCCAGAAAAAGTGGTCACAAATAATGGACCACAGCTGGTGTCTGAAGAGTTCAGGTCCTTCAAGCGCGAAAATGCAATCTTGTACACGACAACTCCTCCTTAAACACCCTGCACCCAATGGACTTGCCAAACGCGCAGTTCAGACGGTGAAGAAGTCCATTCTGAAACAGGTGCTGGAGGACAGGGAGCGGGATGGAAAAGAAGCGTGCAGCTGAAGCTGTCAACCTTTTTCTTCCAGTACAGAATAACTCCCCCGTGGCAACGCGATAGCCGCCGGCAAAGCTCTTTCTTGGGAGCTTGCCACGGAGACGTCTTGCCTTGTTGAAACCCGATTCTGCTTATTTTCGGCGAGAAAAAAATGAAAGCCGTTTACAACTCCCTGTAACGCCGAATTAGAGCCCAGCTCTTGAGGAGGAGGGCAAGGCACGGGGGGGGGGGGGTCACGTGACCCCGGGGAGGGGGGGGGTCACGTGACAACGAGGAGGGCGGGACTTTCCCCGCTGAATTTAGCGGGGCAAATTTTACGCTAGATTTAGCGGGGAAAATTTCCCGCTAGATTTAGCGGGGAAAATTTTCTGATAGATTTAGCGGGAGAAATTCCCGCTAGATTTAGCGGGGGAAATGTTCCGCTAGATTTAGCGGAGAAAATTTTCTGCTAAATTTAGCGGGAAAAATTTCCCGCTAAATTTAGCGGGGAAAGTTTTCCGCTAAATTTAGCCGGGAAAATTTTCCGCTAGATATAGCGGGAAAAATTTTCCGCTAGATTTAGCGGAACAAATTTCCCGCTAAATTCAGCGGGGAAAATTTCCCTGCCAAATTCAGAGCGGAAAAATTTCCCGCTAAATTTAGCGGGGAAAATTTTCCGCCAGATTTAGCGGGGAAAATTTTCCGCTAGATTTACCGGGAAAATTTTCCGCTAAATTTAGCGGGAAAATTTACCCATCATGCACCGCGCGGTTACGCCGACGGCGACGCCGACGGCGACGGCGACTCCGCTCAAGCCGGAAACGGGCGCCTAAGAGCTGCGCTCTAAAACAAAATGAAGCCAAGAAGACCGTTGACACCCAACAGGCAAGGCCAGGGGAGTTCAATGTTGGAGACAAAGTTTGGGTGCGAAACGTTAGAGGGGGAACGGGATGGGCGAGAGGAAAAGTCAATGTTGGAGACAAAGTGTGGGTGCGAAACGTGAGAGGGGGAACGGGATGGGCGAGAGGAAAAGTAACGAAGAAAATGAGTTATGTCACATACTGGGTGCGAGCTTTTAGTAGTATTCGTTTTGTACACTGTGATCACCTGAGGCCAAGATCCTAAAATAACTTTGATGCAGACGGGAGCTGCATCCACGGATTCAGATGACTCGGACTCGGAGCCTGAGAACCACTTTGATAGTCGTGATGATGACGAACCTTGTGGGCCCGTTCCCTCAGTAAGGCACAGCACGCGAATAAGATAGGCAACCCAACAGGCTTACTTATTACCTGGTTGGCAGACCAAGTTGAAGTGTTGCTGTTCTACTGTGTAAACGTGTGTTTTGGATTAATGAGGGTAAATACAGCGGCTGAATGAATTACCTACGCTAGGAGTTCGTCGTGTGTTTTGTCTTCTTCTTTGTCTAACAAATAAACGTCCCATCCCTATTGAAAACCCCAATATGAATAGCGTATTATGGATATTGGGAAACAATATATTTTTATTGTATTACAATACAATATGGATAGTGTATTGGAACACATGATTGTACTGTATTACAATAAGGTTTGATATGGGATTCCAATATCCATAATACACTAAAAACGTTGGAATCCCGTACTGTATAAACCCTTATTGGATCCCCATGTGTCGTATGGGGATTCGATAAGGGTTTACGATTCCAGTGTACTTAGCGTATTATGGATATTGGAATCCAATATACGATACGATACGAACTTATTTTTCACCACAAATACATGTGGTGAATGGGAGGCCGGAGAAAAGCTGCAGAAATGCAGCTTGACGAGGCTCCGGGCCCCCATTCAGCAGCTATGACGGAGTACATATAATACAGTGGTCAAAAAGAGAAAATCAAATGAACAAATTGAATATTTGGCTGTTTGACAATTGCACGATGTCTATGTTTTTAACAAAATATTCGTTCAGAATAGATGGTAAAACATAACTAATTTTTTGTTTTCCATAGTTGGTCCTGCATTTCGGAATTTGCCAGGGCTGGTGATTTCTCGATGAATAATAATCGCTTTTTTCTTTTAAATCAGACAGTTGAAGAATTATATTTGAGCGTCCTAATGCCGCATATTTATACGCCATCGTTAAATGATAGTTATAGATTTGGTGTATATTGATAATCTTGTATGATTTGAACAGTGAATGTGTATGATGTATGTAGGAAAAGTTACCTATTATTCTTAGCACTCTTTTTGCAATAAGTGTATTATATGTAAGTTTGAAAAAGACGTATTACCCCAGATAAGGGTGCAATAACATAAATGAGAATAAACTAATGAATTGTACAAAACCTTTTTTACATTGGTTGGAAGGATGTGCCTATGCTTATTTAGAATTCCTACGGCTTTGCCTAATTTAGAGCAGAGATATTTTACGTGATTGTTCCATTATATCGGCTACCAATAGAACTACATACGAGTTGGAATATCACGTTCAGCATGACATTTCTTTGCAACGCAGTCTTTCCTTGTGTGTATTTCTGAGTGATAAAATCAAAAAATGTTGCTGTTGTCAAATTATGAATAAAGAAGCAAAACACTGGGCTTATCCATACCAAATATATTTAACATATTTCTGAACTGGAGGATCTGGCATATACTGCAAAAGAAAGTTAATTGTTTAAAACCCTCATTAAAAACTTGATGTTGAAAAACAGAATGTGAAATCCTCACCTTTTAATGAAAATAGCACTTGCTAGCTGCAGCCATATAGAAACTGCAAGATAAAAATTTGAATAAGCCGAATAGATTAAAAATTATCTCTGCGTCGATTGCGGAAAAATAAGCTTCAATGCCACTGCCACGGGTCATTTTGAGCTCGGTCAATTGAATATACGTGTCCGCTCGTCTGGCTTCACTATTCCTGCTTCGCACCAAACTAAAGTATCTGGTATGCTCACCTTTGAGGAAAAACGAACTGGTGCTTGCTTGCTTGTAGGCCGTGGAAACTGGAAGAGAGATTTGCGATTAGTTGCGTCTAAGTAGCAGTTACTTTGAGTAGCCATGTAAAGTACACTAAGTCGGAAAGATTCAACATTACATGCGCGGGACATAGATATCCTCTTGCGACGTAACTGGGCACACGTCAATGTCGCCCGCGTGTAGTACAGAGAAATAAGCTTCAATGCAGGAGCCCCCAGTCGTTCTGAGCTCCGTCAATTAAAAATGCCCTACAGCTTGTCTGGCTTCAGTATTGCTGCTTCCGGAATCTGGAATTCCCACCTTTAAGGAAAAACAAACTGGCACCTGCTGGCTCTTAGGCCGTGGAAACTGCCGGAAAGATTTGCGATTAGTTGCGTCCAAGTACCAATTTCTTTAACCAGCCACCTACAGCACCGGATAAATTCAAAATTACATGTGCGTGACATAATATGCCTCTTGTGACAAAACTGGGCACACATTTTGTTGCCTACAGCAACACTGAAGCCAGACAAGCGGTGCGGCACATTTAATTCACGGAGCTCAGAACGACTGGGGACTCTTTCACTGAAGCTTGTTCTGCTGCAATACACGCGTGTATTGCAGCAAAACAAGCTTCAGTGAACGCGTCCCCAGTCGTTCTGAGCTCCATCAATTAAATATGCCCTACAGCATGTCTGGCTTCAGTACTGCTGCTTCAGAGCAAACTAGAAAATCTGGAATTTTCACCTTCGAACGAGAACGAACTGGCGCCTGCTGGCTTGTGGGCCGTGATAGCTGCAAGAGAGATTTGCGATTAGTTACGTACAAGTAACACATTTTCGAGTAGCCGCCAACAGCACACTCAAAATTACATATTACATGCACGGGACATAGATGCCTTATGCGACGGAACCCCTTCATCCTTGTTTTCCGTTAGCTCTGCTCACCTTCGCCGCTTGCCTCCGATTTCTGTGCTACATCGCTAATCTCGATTCCCTGGTTCCCAAAGGCCATGCCATGGCTTGTGCCAGGCACGGATCTGTCTGTTCCGTGACCGTCACTATTGTTTCAAGGACGCCACGGCACCTGGGCGCTTGATGCATTCTTGTAATATTTTGAGCATGACTGAAAACAGGTGGGTGGGTGTCTGGTATGCCCTTTGCTTATTTGCGGATCGTTCCGAAAACAGGGGGTAGGCGCTTCTGCGGTCTGGGCGCATGCTCGGGATTTTACAATAGTTGAAATTGAACTCTGCAGGAATCTTGAAACATAACAAACAGAATGTGCATGCCAAAAGGCATAGCAAATGAAACACCCACCATCTATCTATTTTCGGTCCTTGTCCGCAAGAAGCTGTCGTATATGTAGCCTCCCTTGCTTAAGCCGCTTCTCCCTAGTGTCCCGGTTGGGTCTCGTCCTGATGAATCGTCGGTGGAGACCTGAGGTGCGGTCAACGTCAGATTAGACCATTTGAGACAGAACCATGTACTTGCTAAAAGGAAGTACACCCAAACAAATCTCAGGCATGTCATTTGTAGTGCGTTTTAAATTGAGGGGCCTGATGTAGAATAAGACGTCAATACTGACGCACCCCTTTTGCGAGCCTATAATTTTGAAGGCCCTGTCCCCCTCGCTAGGGGGACAAGGCACATGAATCCCGGCATGTGGATGAAATATTCACCTCAACATCACGACTCAATGCCCATCCCCAAATATTCGACCACCACACTTTTAGAAAAAAAATATTTATTTAGAAAACACCGAGTCATTGACCACCCCTACAAAAGCCTGAACCAAGCATACTCATACCGTGGCTTGTTTGCTCCGTGCTGCCTCATGGTATGTGTGGTGCTCGCATAACCCTTCATCACAAGACCGCATTTGTTCTTTTTACAGTCCTTAGAAGCTGTCCTCACGAAATCATCCTTGGTTGGGACTTTCTGGATCCTCACTCCGCTCTCATTGACTGCGCTAAAGGCGAAATTGAACTCGATGCTACAGAGGCCTGCGATGTTTCAGACCCCATTAGGGCAAAGCTATGCTGTCTTGAAACATCACGCATACCGCCATTGTCGCCTGCAGCGATCAATGTCACAACCACCCAATCGATGCAGGACGGTGACTACATAATCTCACCTATTGTGAACATTTTGCTCGAAAAACAACTCGCCGTACCACGCTGCATTGCAGCCATCGAGAATGGTGCCACCGATATATGGGTGCTCAATATCACTCGCAGTCCACAAATTCTCCCCAAAGGTATGACGATTGCGCGCAGCTTCCCGACTCTTGACTCCACCGTCGCCGCCATTTCTGAAAAAGTTTTGTCACACAAACCTCCTCAAACACTCTCGGAGACTGACATTGCCCATATTTCCACCATGACTGACCCAACTTTGAACAGAGACGAAGCACAGCAACTCCACAGCGTACTTTGCAAGTACCATACTATATTTGACCTTACAAGCCGCCCTCTCGGACAGACAACTGATGTTACATCATCGAATCAACACCGGCTCCGAACCTCCCATCCACCATCGGCCCTACAGAGTGTCGCCAAGCGAACAACGCGCTATTCAACAGGAAGTTGACAAGATGCTGTCGCGAAACATTGTCCAACCCTCGTCCAGCCCCTGGTCCTCTCCTGTTGTTTTAGTAAAAAAGAAGGACGGCTCATGGCGTTTTTGCGTGGATTATCGTAGGTTAAATAAGATCACGAAAAAAGATGTTTATCCTCTGCCACGCATCGACGACACTCTCGATTGCCTACAGGGAGCAGAATATTTCTCATGCATTGATCTTCGCGCCGGCTACTGGCAGATTAACGTTGATGAAACCGACCGTGAGAAAACGGCATTCATTACGCCCAACGGACTTTTTGAGTTCAAAGTCATGCCCTTTGGCCTGTGTAACGCGCCCGCAACGTTCGAAAGAATGATGGACCGCCCACTCAAGGGACTAAAATGGGTCACTTGCTTGTGTTATCTTGACGACGTCATCATCTTCTCTGACACCTTCCCAAAACATCTTGAACGTTTGACCCAAGTGTTCGCAGTCTTTAAACACGCTGGGCTACAACTAAATTCAGCTAAATTCCGGTTCGGTAGTCAACAAATTAAAGTTCTCGGACATCTCGTGGACAAACATGGTGTTCTACCCGACCCTGAAAAAATTAAGGCTGTCAAAGATTTCCCCACGCCTCGTTCTTCAAAAGACGTCAGGAGCTTTCTAGGGCTTTGCTCCTACTTCCGCCGCTTCATCAGAGACTTCGCACACATAGCACTCCCACTGACATCTCTCCTGAAAAAAAATCAAGCTTTCAAATGGAAGGATCATCATCAGATCTCTTTCGCCCATCTGAAAGATGCTTTGACCTCCAGCCCCAATCTCAGCCATTTCGATGACACGGCACCCACTGAAATTCGCACCGATGCCAGTGGTCACGGTATTGGAGCAGTTCTCGCACAACATCAGTTCGGAAAGGAAACGGTAATTGCTTACGCTAGTCGACTACTTTCACCTGCTGAGCGCAATTACACCATTTCCGAGAAAGAATGCCTTGCAGTGATGTGGTCGGTCTCCAAATTTCGACCATACCTTTTTGGACGTCCCTTCCGTGTCATCACTGATCACCATGCCCTTTGTTGGCTTTCATCATTAAAATATCCCATTGGTCGCCTTGGACGCTGGTCTCTCCGCCTTCAAGAATATGATTTCACCATCGTATACAAATCAGGAAAGATGCACCAGGACGCTGACTGTTTGTCTCGTTACCCGGTAAGTCCAGCTGACTACAACACCGATTCAACTGAACTCCCAGTTCTGCTGATGTCACAGCTCCTCAACCTCGCTCACGAACAGCGTCGTGATCCAGCCCTGAAGCTTCTTATAAGACGCCTCTCAGCTGATGCCAACCAACCGTCCTCGGGACTCTTCCGTATCCGCGACAACATTCTATACCGCCAGAATTTCAGACCCGAAGGATTACCATGGCTTGTCGTGATTCCTAAACACCTACAGGCCACAGTTCTTCACGAACTACACAACGCACCTTCATCAGGTCACCTGGGTCTCCTTCGCACTTACGGAAATATTAAGGAACGCTTTTACTGGCCGGACATGTATCGAACAGTAAAGAGGTATGTCTCTTCATGTGACCTTTGTCAACGTCGAAAGAAACAAACCATCAGGCCATCAGGCCCTTCAACCACTGCACCCTCCCATCAGCCCGTTTGACCCTCTAGAGATTGACTTCCTCGGACCATTCCCTTCGTCGCGCTCTGAAAACCGCTGGATTGCAGTTGCAATAGACCATAACACTCGTTATGCAATCACACGCGCTCTCCTAACCAGTACTGCTGTTGACCTGGCCCAGTTTCTTTTGGAGGACGTCATATTAAAATATGGCGCACCGCGAGAACTTCTTAGTGACCGTGGACGTTCCTTTCTGTCACGTGTTGTGTCTGAAGTACTGCAGGCCTGCTCGGTCCACCATCAAGTGACGACCGCTTACCACCCACAAACCAATGGGCTCACTGAGCGGCTGAACCGAACGTTATCCGACATGCTGTCAATGTACGTGTCGTCAAATCACAGAAATTGGGATCAGGCACTGCCATACGTCACTTTTGCATATAATTCATCCCGCCACGATACTACTGGTTTCACACCTTTTTATCTTCTCTTCGGCCGTGAACCACCATTAACGCTTGACTCCCTCCTTCCACCCCAACCAGACGCTTCCCTCACCGAATTTACATACCGATGCCATAAGTCGGGCTGAAGAAGCTCGTCAATTAGCTCGCATACGCACGCTTGACTCACAAGAACGCCAGTGTGCACGCTACGATAGCTCTCATCGAGACATCAAATACTCTCCTGGTGACCTTGTATTGCTGTGGACACCGCAACGTCATGTCGGACTTGCTGACAAACTTCTCCACCGCTATACAGGACCATACCGGATTCATCACCAGTTGAGCGACGTTACATATGTCATTGAACCCCTCGAGCAACAAAATGACAGACGTCGCAGGGAAAGAGACACAGTGCACGTGCTTCGGCTCAAGCCATACATCCTCCCAACGACCACGTAGCTCAACGACGAGACGTCGTGGCTTCTTGGAGCGGGAGTAATATTACAGAGCTCATGAGATGCCTAGAGAAGGAAGAGGTAGAGGATCGCCAGCGCGCTCGCAGCAAGGGATTCAATCCTCTGTCTACCACCATTACCCAGCTATAAATAAATCAATCATCTTTTTCACCGTAACAATATATATATATATATTTATGTACTAAAACAAGCAAAAAAGAAAAAAACACGTCTCCAGGTGGGTTTGTACCCAGAGCTCCACTGCCCTTGATTTCAGTTCCCTAAGGCCCGCTTCAGACGGGGTAACTTTTCCAGCCATTTTGAGGCTGCTGGCGGGTTGTTTCCTAAGTTTCCCTAGATTAACACGAATTGCTGAGATCGGGTTCGGCTCTAAACGGACGAGCAACTCTAACAACTCGGAGAAGTTTGAAGCGGCAGCAGCCAATCAAGGATACAATATTTTCACGTGACACCCTGGTGGTGGTGATGATGACAGCTAAAGACTTGGTTCTAGTTTGAAATGGATCGTTTTTGGAAATAAACCTTTTCAGAAAGATGAGTTAGCATTCTCAATGCCATTCAAAGATATAAAAACACGTTTTTAGCGTGCAGTTGTGCGTCTAAATAGTGCAAGAAAAATCGGCTTGAATGATGATGATGGCAAGTCGTAGCAATTCGGTTGCTGCGTGAACGCGGGCGGCCCGTGTTCACACGCAGCAACCGAATTGCTGCGACTTGCCATTGTCATCATGAAATTTTATTTTTCTTACAGTATTTAGATGCACAGTTATACTAAAAAATATGTTCTTATATCTTCAAATTGTGCTGAGAATACAAACTAATTTTTTTAAGCAGTTTATTTCCAAAACGATTTATTTCAAACCAGAACCAACTTTCATCATCACCACCACAGGAGTGTCACGTGAAAATATCACGAACCTGATAGGATGCTGCCGCTTCAAACGTCTCCGAGTTGTCCGAGTTGCTCGTCTATTTTGAGCTGGACCAGATCTCAGCAATTCGTGTAGATCTAGGGAAGCTAGAGAACAACCCGCCAGCAACCCCGAAATCGCTGGAAAAGTTGCCCCGTCTGAAGTGCGCCCAAGAGACTCTATTGTCTGGTACAGAGACCATTTAGGAACGTTCGGAGTGGTTAAACGTTGTACTACCCTTTTTAAAACAACAACGAAAATAACAACAAAAGAACACATTTCATAGGGAGAGTTAAGGAAAGGAAATGTACCATTATGTTCAGTGAAGTTTGGTGACAAGGCTCGGGACTCGAACAGGAATGCCATTATTCTTGGTGTGATCCCATTAGACTGTCTTGCTGCCTTTACTGGGGTTTATCCAACTGAAGTACCTGTACGAAAGGTAGAAGAAACACATGTGCATAACACTCATTATTCACAAGAAAATTTGTCAACATCCAAAAGGACCCATGAAGAAAATTATGCGACGAAGTTTTCGGCCATGTTCGCCGAGTCACCTCTCATGGCCAATGTTTCAATGCAACTTTAATTGTAATGAACTGTTATAGGGTATATTACAAACAAAGTGCAATTTGGTTTTGTACGAAACTATAACACACAAAGCGGCACTCTTATACAGTATGTTGAGGTGCCTCTGAACGAATTCCAGGGTTTCATGGTGCCTCCTTCAGATACCTGATGTTGAACATGAAATATGTGCACCAAGGAGTGAGCAAACAGTGACTTCCAATTAGTCTCAAGCACCAATGACATGTCGACAAGGAGTGCAATGTGTAGGAGGTCGCCTAGAAATGTACAGCCAAGATGAAAAAATCAGCAGAACCCATCCTTTGGGAATGATTATCTACGTTAATGCGAATAGCATCAAACGGTGCGGAGTGATGCGCGTTCATCAGGTGGCCGGCACACTCTAGATACGCCAGCCCACTCTTGAGGCGATTCTAAATTTGTTGACACTTTCACAGCCCTGCGCACGATCTCCGCAGCTCAGCACGTGCGTTTGTGTCACTTAGGAAGGCGAGCAAAGCACGCGCCATACGCACAAACACTCAAAATGGTACCGACCAGACTTTCTGGCGTCTCAGCTAGTCTCAACCAACGGTACTCTAAACGGTTGTTTATATCTTTACCATAGGACGCGCTTTACAGCGCTGTCACAGCTACCGGTGCACGCGCGTTCCATGCACGAGGGCTCATTCCGCTCTCGTGAGGCTGAGCACGGCCGCTACATCACCCTCTCCCGAGCGCGGGAGAGGGTGAGCTAGCGGCCGTGCTCAGCCTCACGAGAGCGGAATGAGCCCTCGTGCATGGAACGCGCGCGCACCAGTAGCTGTGACAGCGCTGTAAAGCGCGTCCTATGGTAAAGATATAAACAACCGTTTAGAGTGCGTTGAATGACTGCCTTCATAGCTCTGTGGTTAGCGCGTCTGCCTGCTGATCAAAGGGTCAACGGTTCGAATCCCAGCCGGCGCCGGTCTTTTTTATTTATTTATCGACCCGCGGCGTAAGAGGTTAGATAGCCAGATAGATACATAGACGAAAAGTGCGTGAAGTAGCCAAAGAATGCTATTCGCATTAAAAAATACGCGTGCTTTTTTTAACATTATTTGTTTTGTGCAGCTGACAGCAGGGCAGTTGGGCGGCGTCACGAAAATCTGTCTCACTCGGTAGCATTTCTCAACTTCGTTCGGCGCCAGTCGGCACCACAGATCAGTGGTCGGCACTCATAGGAGGAAAAAGTATGAGATCAGAGCCTTGCGCTGATCGCGAGTTTCCTAAGGAGAAGCTCCGGTAACACTTCGTCGACTCGTCAGCTTCAAACAACGCCTCTTCGAATGAGCCCGCGAATCCAATGCGTCGAATGGTCGCGGCAGAAAGCACACCGGAAGGAAGGGGGCTGGGGGCTGAGTATCTGAAAGAGACGCGGCGCTGGTTTCTATGTCTCTTTCGCACATGAGATAACAAGATAGCAAAGCTAGCCAAGTGTGAACACTGACTGACGTTAAATCGGAGTACACGCAGTCGAAATGACACCTCCAACAGAGCAGCACAGCTAGATGCTTTCAACAGGGGACACGAGCGTTGAAATAAGCTGCGATCTCAAAACTTAATGTCTCTTTTCTGCCCTTTGGTGTTTACTTTGATCCGTGCATGCCAAAGCACTCAATGCTGCAAGTAATAAAGTCGTGTATACGTACCTTTCGAAGCGATTGAAAGTGCGTTGGTTTCGCCAGTTTCGCTTGGAGCCCACAAGCAAAAAGCGCGACGAACTATAATCCGTCGGTCGCGCCGTGTCGCGCGACCGTCGCCGACCGACACCTGACCAACGCCCGCCCGCTGCGCAGTGCGCATCAGTGCGCATGCTCGGCGGCTCGGCCAGGCTTGGCGGCTCTCTCGGCCGCTCTGTTGGTTCGCTGGCTCGCCAAGCTCACTCCCTTCGAACTTTCGAACTGCCTCCGGAGCGCGAGCTAAAGCGCGCGCGGGTTGACGATGGAAGCTTATCTTCTCAAAAAACAAGGCTGTAACGTATCGTTTGATGGCGCAAATGCACGTATTTTTCACGTCGTGTTTTATACAGTGTGTGAATCTCGCGAAACAGGCGACGAAAAGTGGTGGGTGAAATGTGCTCGCATGTTGTCGTGGATTTTGTGAACGACGTAGGATTACCCAGAAAGGTGGGTCAATATCAATAAATGTGCGTGTAACAAGCAACGACATGCACGTGACCCGTCGAACCTATTCACCCTCATTATTGTATCGAGCGAACCGACATTGTCACGCATCGCGTTCGATATGGGTCTCAACACCGATAGTTTCTTGTATTGTGATGTTGTGTTGCAACATCGAATTGTTTCGCAGTACGTTGGGTTTATCGTTTAGCGATCAATTTTTGTTGCATTACAACAACTGCAATAAACATTTGGTGGGAAACGATCATTCTAATAAGCACGTCGTTATTGGGCTTTTTCATTAAAAGGTAGGTCGCGGGTGTTCCAGCTAGTTATTCGGAATGGTTTGGTGCTTGTCTAGCATTTCAAGCGCGCGAGGCTGTGTGTACTGTGTGCCGTACCAAGAGCTGTGCACACTTGCACGGTCGATCAATGTTAATGTGTTCGCAACGCAGAACGTTTGTGTTCCTTGTGTATCCACATCATCAATATCTTTTACTCGCGTATTGCCGTATGGTAACTTGTGCTGTTTTACGATATCATTCACGCGATGTCGCACATGTGGGCATACCGATATCCACATGTTGCTTCACGAAAGCTCAATATCGTGTTACGTTTCCTCTTAGTCCGCGGTATATGCGGACGTAATTCATGTTGGTGACTTGGTATCCGTTTTGAGATATATGCATGCGATATCATATTGTATTCTCGTTTGGGCCCGTGGTCGACGACCGATATTTATATATCGTGTGGCCGTACAGTATGTCCATGTCGCTCACCAATATGCACGCGATGTCGTATTCTATTCCGATAACCGCGCGTTATATCGGGGTATTGTGCTCCAATATCGTGTTGTATACCAATAACCGCAAGGTCTATCGGAATATTGAGCTCCAATATTGTGTTGTATACCAATAACCGCAAGTTATATTGGGATATTGTGCGCCAATATCCTGTTGTATACCAATAACCGCATACTATATCGGGATATTGTGCTCCGATATGAATTCTCATCGTGCGTATTGGGTTAATCGGATAACAATAAGTTTTTATTGGTTTCCATCAACTTCATTGGAATACAATATTTCCTATAAGCCGTGTTCATATTGGTCTTTTTCAATAGGGTGTGGATCATATTCAACCTATTTTTGAACACGACGGGAATATTTCAAATTTCGTTGAAGTATCCCTTTAAAGGATTAGCCTCGTCGCAGGTCGCGGCGAGCGATCAACAAATAGGACGGTTCGCCACAGGGCTGACGGCGAGTGTAGCAGCGGAGGGGGACAGGTGTTGTTGACTTCCGCGTACCCCCAGAGACGGTGTAATTTTAGTTCCCGTAACCCCGACAGGCGGCCGCAGATCGGAAAATAATTCGTTTTTTGCTTTGCGATTACGCAGCAGAATAGCAGCTTTTCGCGGAAAGGTGACGCGTTTTGGGTCACTTGGGCTTCATTGAACAATATAAAAATGCAAACTGCCAATTATTTCAACATTAAAATCATTGCACTGCCCATTTAATGCATATACAGAGGCATACTGGTCCTAGTCTGGCCCAAGTACACTCGCACGGACATTATCATCATCGTAAACTTTATTAATCGATAAAGTGAAAGGACCTTGCGGTCTGTGGTCGGTGCCCTTAGTCATGGGCTCCATTGGCCGCCCAGATTCGGCGGGCTCGCTCAACCAGTCGCTGCTGGTCATGGAGCTCTGTGCCGGAAAGGGCCGCCCCCGAGGAGGAAAAGGTGGGGGAAGAATTGGGGTTGATACCCTCACCGAGGGGGTGGGGGCATTCCCAGATGGAGTGGTACACGTTAGGGTGACCGCTGCCACATCCCGGACAGGTGCCTGGGTACCGGTTGGGGAACCAGCGATGTCGCTGGTGGAGGTTAGGGAACGTAAACGTTTGAAGTTGTCGCCAGTCCGCTGCCTCTGCCCGGTATAGCTCCCGATGCGAAGGGGGCAGGACCCGGCGGGTTTTTCGGTAGTATTCCGTTACCAGGTGGTAGGTGTTAAGGTGCGTGTCGGTTGGAGTGCGGAGGGACTGGGAGTCCGCGGGTGTGTTTGGTTCTGGGTCCCGCTGTATCCTGATCCCATCCGACAAAGCCCGGTTCGTCGCTACCGCTCGGGCCAGTGCGTGAGCACTTTCGTTGCCGGATAAGCCCAGATGTGCAGGGGTCCAGATGATCCGGATGACCGGTATTTGTAACCATTTGGAGCTCATGGCGTTGATGAGGTGTGCTGTCCGTGGGTAGAGGGTGTTGCCCGCAAACGCTCTGCACGCTGCTTGCGAGTCGGTGACGATATTTATCTTATGTTTGAGGTCGGTGGTGTCTCTGCGGACCGTCACTGGTTTAGAAGCTTCTCGGTCGCGGTAAAATATCGAGAATAAAGGACTATATGTTTCAGTCTTACCTTCGCAGAGCTTGATGACGTAATTGTAGGATCGAAACCACCCGCCTGGCTACATTCGAGCGCGGCTTACGAATTAGACACGAGAACTTCATGAGCACTCGACTTCGGCTCGTAACAATCAATGCCTCGGCGGACACTGGGGTAATAGGTCGTCTGCAACCACTGCGGTGATTAGAATAGCCGAAGTACAACAATACCTGGAGCTCTTGTATTTTGCTGCCCGAACGCGTGGCTATGATTAACGTTGGCGGCATAGGATGGGCACCACGCCACGTGGCCGCTTGTTCTGGAACTGTGTTGAGGGCATGAATGACGCTCATATTTCTCGTATTTGACGACTGACATTGCTTGGAAAGACAAACTACGGCAAGTTTATTCGGTTAACAACGTTAGTGCGTGATATTGAATATTAAAAAAAAAAATAGAATCATGTGCCCTTTAAAGTAAAAATGAAACAAGCAAGCTGTCGAAACTGATCACAGGTACATCAAAGCAGCCTTCCGAAACCCCAAATTGCCAGCCAACGTTTCGCAAAACAAAATTCAGCGAAACGTCGGCTACCCCCCTAAAGGGACCCTGAAATATCCAATACGAGTTTTTTATTTCCTGACATAGAACACGTACGTCGCAAAACGAAATTTATCCGAAAACCAAACGTTTCAGACATCGGCCCTAAAACAGGAGGATGTTTCGGAATCGTTGAAACCAGTCTCGCAACATAAATAATACGTTCATGTTTTTTTTTTGGTACTTTGTGTGACGCACGCGTTTAAGCATTTAACAATGGTTCGTTAAAGTTCCATGTTTTACAAAACGGCGGTAGCGCTGCTAATACATCACACAAAAAGACAGTCGGTAGACAGTCGTTGAGGCGGGTTTCTACCTTGTATGACAGCCCTCCCTAATTGATCGCGCAAAACCTGCCTGCAGACAAGTTCGAAGCGTGCGAATAGATGAAGCAAACAGGTTTGGAACATGGTTCAGGTGAGTCCGCAGATATAATTTTGTCATCCTGTCTGCTTCGACCACCGTGTATTTTGTATGATGTACGGGCAGTGTTGCCATGGCTTTAAGCTTCCTCGAGGTTCGCTTCCACAAGCAGCGGGAAACAATTCCCCCTTTTGTTTCTTGACCCGGCACACGTGAAAGGTACACTGTCGTACTTGATGTTCTAACAAACAATTTACAGAAGGGTTGGTCTGCTACAGGGTGACTGCTTGTGGGAGGGGTAGTAGACGTAGGCCGTAAACTTACCACATCACATCAAGTGTCGATTTCCGGCGCGAGCGTGCTCAAATGCGGACCTTGGAAGCAAGTGGACCTCGTACTGGAGCATTTGACGCGTTGTTAAAATATGATGAACCAGAGGCCGCAACGATTGCTTCATCAAACACGCAAAGCGGGGACATATAGCCTCTGCGCAACGAAACTAAAACCACAATAATTATTTATACAGCGTGTAGTTGGTCAGCCATTTCAAAGTTGCGACGGGTCACTCGCTGTAGATGAACAATTTAGCCAGTGGGGTAGAACCGCTAGCCTGGGGTCTTTAACGTGCTCCACGCAGTAGTGATACACGACCGCACGCCGGTACGATGCTCATCCAGATCGAAACAGGCAAGAGTGGAGATTTTTCACATATTTCACATGATATTTCACATATTTGTTTTCCCAACAAAATTTACGGTAGTTTCGAGCATTGCCGCTTGGTGGCGTCAAAGCGTGAAGATCTCGCCTAGTAGTAATATCCGAGGACTGTACGCCCTATGGCCTATACACAGCTGGCCCGTAGCGTCATTCGCGGCCATGGCAGTATTTTAGGTGCCACGAGCGTTCGGTTCGCCATGTTAGTCTCACACCGCAGCTCGAGGGAACCTGTAACTAGAAACAACTGTCAGTACCCAGCAATGGTGACACCTGCAAGGTATGTATAGAAGGTATTCACTTGGTGTCATTTTCAACCGCGTTGTTCGCAGCGCATCCCCAAGGGAGGGGGGGTATGGTTGGCCTGGCAGACGTCCTAGCATTCCAGCTCCTACCTAACGTCTGCAAAGAACGGCCATCTCAATGGTGTGGAATGCACGTTGCGGAAGTTCACATATACAACGTAGTTGACTCATTAGCGTTCTCTGCCAAGTCACATTCGGGACTGAGTAAGTCCACGAGAGAGCCATACTGCCACGAACTGGCGCTGCTTCTAAGAAGCCGGTGACGTGGCGCCACTCCAGCGGAGCTCCACAGGTGCAATCTTGAAAGCTGTACATTCGTTGTAAGATTTGTTTCCTTGACTTTTCTGCCGGCAGCCCAGAAACAATAGTCCGGACTAGTGTTTCTGGGCTGCCACCACAACATAGTTTATATCTAAGCCGAGAAACAAGAGCAAACATTTCGTTTCCGTACCCATTTAACGGTCCCATAGCGGCACTCCATAACCAGTTCAAGGCAGATTCAAACGGAAAGAAACAAAAAAGCGCTCGCACAACTCGGTTCCTCGACAATAATTTTGACAAACAAGTGTCGCCAACATCGAAACGAGCCGGCCGCGAAAAGCACACGGAAATGCCTATATCGGGTTTCTGCCTACTGGGCCGCATCGGCGAATGTCGGACTGACTTCAATACCATTCCGAGGAATATATACGAGTCGCAGTTTGGTACGATATTTGATTGCCACGCATTTTTGAGCATTGACGCGGTTTTCTGCTTTCCGACTAGCTGAGGCATTCTTGAAATAAAAAAGTTAAAACAAAAAGTTAAAAAATATATCGTTGAGGCACATCGGGGAAGATATCAAATTTCCTCCTGGGCTCGCATTTGCCATGAGTCGCTGGAGTGACTTCGGTCGTTCAAAGTGTGACGCTTTAAAGGATGCGAATTTTCCAGTCTGTCAACAAAACAACAACAAAAAACTAGAAAACAAAAAAACTGGACGTCGGCGAATCTCACCGCAGCTCGGAAATTGAAAGAAAACACCGATCTGCCGAGTACCACTTTAAAGGAACCATGAAACGATTTTTCTACTTTCGCTAAAGACAACTTAGAATCACTTCCTAAATTTTATAACTGAATAAACTTGTCCTGGTTTTCCTTTCTAGATACTTGCAGTCGCTAAAAACATAATTCACAAGCATGAGTATCGTCCACCCCTTCAACTCGTAGCCAAAAGAAGCGGCCCCGTGGCCTGCTGCCTATCCTGCGCCGCCGACGTTTATCATAGCCACGCGCAGGGGTTGACAAAGTAGAATACGCGTGCTGAGCTCCCGGCATGGTTAGATTTCGGCTATTCTAATCACCGCTGAGGTTGGACACGAGCAACTACCCGAGTGACCGTCGAGCCCTTGATTGTTACGAGCCCAAGTCGAGTGCTCACGCAGTTCTCGTGTCAGATACATGAGAGTCGCTCAGACCGTCGTAAGGCGGTTAGTTTCGACCACACAATTACGTCTAGGGCTGGGCAATCGATCGATATACCTACCGATTATTCGATTAGTTCTTTGATCGCGATTAATTTTTTAACAGGTTAGATTAACAATTTACGTAATCAAAAGAAAGTAAAAACGTTCAGCCTTTCCACTCTCGTGAAGAAGGAAGACCAGCGGAGCTGTACTCGATACACTGTGTGCTTCTTCTTCGTCGTCGTCTGTTTTTCGCGCTGTTTCCTATGATGAATTCCCACCAACGCGCCCAACTATTCATTCTTTTATTATAGCTGGAAAGGTTGCCGCCATCTACAAGCGACGGCGGAAACCATACTGGATGTGTGCTTGCCGCCGTCGCTTATAGATGGCGGTAGCTGTCTAGGTAGGTTTGTAGTCGACATACACGAGCACGATCCTGGGGAATATGGCCCTTAACGGCTCCGCTGTAAATTCAACGCTTTAACCACGCAGGTCTTGACGAGTACACCTGTAGGAACGGTAAACTTCAGCTGAATTTTATCTTAAAGTAAACTTTATAGGCAAGAAATATGTAACCACAAATAATTGCAGAAGGTTACACGTGGCTCGGCCACTTCAACGCCGTTCCAGTTTCTGTTTAGCGCAGCAGAGATTATTGTGAATAATCCAGGGAGGACGCTCTTGCCGCAGAATATCAACGAACCTCTTTGCCTCATGCAGCTGGAGTAATAACCTGTGAGTGCGAGTGTCTTAGAACTAATCTCAACTGCACATTGATATTTATTCGAAATCAAATTTTATATTACCCCGTTTATCACATAATCAACGAAAACACACCCGGACAAAAAAAAAGTTTTTTTATTTATTATGCATGGAAATGAACGAGACCAAGTAATCAACTAATTAATCGATTAAAGGGTGGCGATTATTCGGGTTAAAAGTTTTAGTCGACGACCAGCCCTAGTACGTCATCAAGCTTTGCGAAGGCAACACTGCAAAAAATAGCCCCTTTATCCTCGCAATTTCACTGCGACAAAGAAGCCTCTGAATCAGTGGCGGTAAGGGCGAGGATGCTTGGGAAAGACTTTAGAGAAGTACGCCTATGCAGTCAGAAACATTCATACCCGATATCGTTTCATGATCCCTTTAAAAAGCGCCCGCGCTCCTGCATTTTTTTCATGAACTCCTGGAGAGCTAATTAGTGTAATGTCGGGAACCAGAGACTCAAACCAGAAAAATATAACGTTTCGGTTTCGGTTACGGTTACCGCTTCCTGCTGATAACGGTTTCGTTTCGGTTTTTTACGGTTTCAATCTTTTACGGTTTCGGTTACCGGTTACATGTTCCTAAAAACCGGTTTATTTCGGTTTTTCCAGTAATTTGTTTAATTGAAATGCTAGACACCCGTTTTATAATAAAATGGTTAAAGTAGTTCCAGGTATCTACCAAAGTGAAATTCAAGGAACTTGGAAACGTCTTAATACTTCTAATTGGTCAAAAGTTGCACCCGTCTCTTGCTCCAACGCTTGTTCACTACATCTACTTACATTATATAGTTTGGTGCACGAGTATACAAGTTACTTCTGCTACTCGGGGATCATCGCATTCTATATAATAAAAATGAAAATAAACACCCCTATTTTAACAATACTTAAAAAAAACTAGCTAGTGGTAATTCATGGTGTTAAAACCCAAGTTCGGCAGTGTTTGTACACAACCCTGCAAAAGTTCCCACTGGGTGTTGGAAGGACCATTCACACCTTCTCGTCACTATGACTTAGTTTTGTAGTCGCCGAGCGCCAAGAAGAGAAGAAGAGGAGCGCAGGGTCGGGTAGCGCGCGACACTCGACTGAGCGTGCAGCACGGCCGACGATCTCGGTGGGTACCGAAGATATTTCGCATAGCGTCAGATATTGTAAAGTGTAAATAGTGTAAATGAATGTGTAAAACCTACAGCTTGGTCTCTACATATTTGGTGACCCCGCTACGCACGTATTCTTCAGCGTTTTCGCCGCCCTCGTACGAGACATGGCAACTGGACAACCCAGCGGAGATGTCGGTGCGGTTCGTCTTCGACTCCCAACATTTTGGCCATCTGACCCTCTTCAATGGTTCGCTCAAGTGGAGGCTCAGTTTTCCACAGCAAAGATCACCGGACAGCTAACGAAATTCCATCAAGTCATTGCAGTTTTGTCTCCAGAAGTCGCAACAGAGGTCCGGGACCTTATTCTCACGCCACCAAATCAGAACCCGTACGACACCCTCAAAGCGGAACTGGTGAGAAGAACATCCATTTCCGAACAACGACGACTACAGCAACTGCTGACAACGGAAGAGCTTGGCGATAAAACGCCATCCCAAATGCTTCGACGCCTCCAGCAACTGCTTGGTGACTCTCGTACCACATTTGACCCTTCGCTTCTTCGAGAGCTTTTTCTCCAGCGGCTACCGGCGACGGTCAGGATGGTGCTGGCACCAACAATCAACATCACCATCGAAGCTTTGGCACAGCTCGCGGACAGAGTCGTTGAGGTAGCCTCACCGGCGATATCAACGGTTGCTACAGACTCTCTGGCTGTTAGCAGGTCGCAGCAAGAGAACAGCGACACAAGAAAACCTTTGGTTACAGATGTCATCGAGGACATGCGGATGCAGATCAGCCAATTGACAACGCAAGTGGCCGCACTCATGACCGCTGCTCCATCTAGATCTCGCCAGCGTTCAAGGTCTCGTTCTTCACAGTTCCGACGTTCCCCCCACGACCCGGATCCCCTCCACCAGGTATCTGCTGGTACCACTGGAAGTTTGGGAACAAAGCACAAAAATGTCGAGCTCCATGCACGGCATCGGAAAACGGCCCAGCGCGCCACTAGAGGCGGCTAGTCGGAGCGCTCACTCTACCTCCCGCCTGTTTTTTGTCACAGACAAAAACTCTAAACTACGATTTTTGGCAGACACGGGTGCCGAAGTGAGCATTCTTCCCGCGCCGCCCAGCATATCCCCAAGCAAGAGACAGCCATGTACACTACAGGCTGCCAACAAGACACCCATTCCAACTTATGGCGAATCTTCCCTCACCCTCGACATAGGACTTCGCCGAACCTTCCGTTGGATATTTCTCGTCGCGGCTGTCTCTTACCCGATACTTGGCGCAGACTTCCTTCGTCACTACGATCTCCTGGTAGACATGCTTCATCTTCGGCTAATAGATGACACCACTCGCTTGACTGTGCAAGGCATTGAAATGAAGTCGCCACTTCTTCCACCGATCATCCCTGATCCTCCTCTTTCACCCTATGACAACCTTCTCAAGGAGTTCAAGTGTCTAACATGTCCGAACAACTTTTCCCGACCCGTACCACATGACGTGACACACCATATCGTAACGACAGGTGCTCCCACCTATGCTCGACCACGACGACTTGCTCCAGAACGTCTAAAGATCGCCAAGGCAGAGCTCGAACACAGGCTGGAATTGGGCATCATTCGTCCTTCTTCGAGTCCATGGGCCTCACCTCTGCATATGGTACCGAAAAAAGAGCCCGGAGACTGGAGACCTTGCGGCGATTACCGTGCCTTAAACAACGCCACACTACCAGACTGGTATCCGATACCAGATATCCAGGACTTTTCACTATCCCTTCACGGCTCAACCATTTTTTCGAAGATAGATCTCGTTAAGGCCTACCACCAAATAACGGTAGAACCTGCAGATGTTGCTGAGACGGCTATAACGACACCGTTTGGGCTGTTTGAGTACCTTCGAATGCCTTTCGGACTCAGAAATGCAGCCCAAACCTTCCAAAGGTTCATCGACACCGTCCTCAGAGGATTGCCTTTCTGCTTTGCATATGTCGATGATCTCCTAATCTTCAGTGAAAACGAGACTGAACACATCCAACATCTGCGACTACTTTTCCACCGCCTCGCCGATTATGGTATTAACATCAACAAGGGAAAATGCCAACTCGGTGCATCACATCTAGAATTCCTAGGCCACGAAGTAGATCAACACGGCATACGGCCCCTTCCAAGAAAAGTGCTGGCGATCAGCAATTTCCCAACACCCACAACCATCCGCCACCTTCGCGAGTTCCTTTGACTAGTGAACTTCTATCGGCGGTTTGTTCCCCAGAGCGCTGAGATTCTGCTGCCCCTCACTTCTCTGCTGAAAGGAACCAAGACACCCTCGTCTCCTGTGCAGTGGACACCGATCGCAGAACAAGCTTTCAGCCGAGCGAAGCTGGGACTAGCAAATGCGACGCTTCTGTCACATCCCCAGCACAACACTCCGACTAACATCATGGTAGACGCCTCCGACGTCGCCGCAGGAGCAGTCTTACAGCAACTAATCGGCACTGTCTGGAAGCCAATTGCTTTCCTGTCAAGACAACTGACTTCGGCGGAACAACGTTACAGCACTTTCGGACGCGAACTCTTAGCAATATACACTGCAATCCGCCATTTTCGAAATTTCCTCCAGGGAACAGAGTTCTTCGTGCTGACAGACCACAAGCCCCTCACGTATGCTCTACAAAATGGCACAGACACACACTCACCTCGCGACACACGGCACTTGGCTTATATTGCCGAATATACGACCGACATCCGCCATGTCAAAGGCATCAACAACCCTGTTGCTGACGCTTTGTCCCGGAGCACTCCAATTTCCTGCGGACTGGGTTTCCCTCCTGCTGTCGACTATGACGCCATAAGCGTTGCACAGCAACAGGACCAAGAGCTTAAACATCTACGCGAATTTCCTGGTCGGCTTGCCTTCGAGGAGGTTACTTTATCTTCATCCACCACAGGAGTAGTCTGCGACGTCTCGACCGGTACACCAAGACCATTCATACCTGCTAACTTTCAAAGGCAAGTGTTTGACTCCGTACACGGTCTATCTCATCCCGGTATTCGTGCCACTCAACATCTAATGATTGAACGCTTCCTCTGGCCCGGAATCAATAAAGATGTCCGAAGCTGGACTCGAACCTGCATTCACTGCCAAAAATCGAAGGTCCAACGCCACATTTCTGCGCCGCTACAGGCATTTCCAACCACGAAGAAGCGCTTCGATCACATCCACATCGATATCGTGGGACCCCTGCCACCATCTGAGGGTTATCGATATCTTCTTACATGCGTGGATCGGTTCACCCGCTGGCCAGAGGCTTTTCCCATTCAAGATATCCAAGCAGACACCGTAGCACGCACTTTCGTTCAAGGATGGGTGTCCCGATTCGGCATCCCATCTACTCTCACAACGGACCGGGGACGTCAATTTGAATCCGCGCTCTTCCGACAACTTCTATCACTCTTGGGAACAAAACGAATACGAACGACCGCCTACCACCCTTCCGCAAATGGCCTCGTCGAACGTTTTCATCGCTCATTGAAAGCGGCACTCATGGTACAATCCAATCCGAATAGCTGGAACACAAGCTTGCCTATCGTCCTCCTTGGACTTCGGGCTGCTTTGAAGCGAGACCTCGGCTACAGTCCAGCCGAGTTGGAATATGGCTCCACCCTACGCCTACCCGGAGAATTTTTCACGTCTGGTATGGAAGAGCCAGCTCCTGATCCTATGACATATGCCAATCAGCTGCGAACTATAGACGCTTTACACACGCGCCAGATTGAGCCGCCATAGCCGCCCTTCTCTTGTCTTACCGAGATACCGAGCCACTGAAGCGGGCGTTGACGAGTCTCCACAACGGCCTATGCTGGGGGAAGGACACAGTAACACTTAAAATGGCAATAACCTGTCCTGCTGTAGAAATGATGAAGTCAAGCGAACGGAATAAGAGTGAACAAAAACTGAAGGGCAGTTATGGCGGCGCCCATGCACAGCTGCTGTAAAGCGTCTATAATGCAAAATCTCCGACCCACATCCCCCGCAAGCAAGCACGAGCTCCAGTATACGTATCGAACGACCTTGACACGTGCAGCCACGTATTTCTACGCAGGGACGGCTCTAAAAGATCGCTTCAACAACCATACACCAGGCCGCATAAGGTACTTACAAGACAAGCCAAGACTTTTACAATCGACTACAATGGACGCCAAGAAACGGTTTCCATTGACCGCCTAAAACCCGCTCATCAGGAACCGCTTTGTAATCCAAACCATGCCATTCATGCTTCCACTATTCCCGCTCGACCAACCACTGATCACCACTGCCTGACCTCAAACCGATCCCCTCGACCTGATGAGACCCACACAGAACACCTCCAATGCAGACAAGCACCTCCAGAATCCAACAGACCCAGCTCTGCTTATTCCGAAAACAACCGAAGAGACTCCGGTCAGCTTGGATATAGACTATCGAACTCTGCGTCACACACGACGACCATTATTCACCGCAACCAAACAAACACAGGCGATTCTCTCAGAGCTCCGCCTCGCCAAGTGAAGTGGTGCTTACCACCATCGTACGGTCATCCTAGGAAGGCGGGAGAGAGAGAGGGAGGGAGAGTATTGTAGGCGCCGAGCGCCAAGAAGAGAAGAAGAGGAGCGCAAGGTCGGGTAGCGCGCGACACTGGACAGGGCGTGCAGCACGGCCGACGATGTCGGTGGGTACCGAAGGTATTTCGCATAGCGTCAGATATTGTAAAGTGTAAATAGTGTAAATAAATGTGTAGGACCTACATTTGGTCTCTACACTTTTACCTAATAGACGCAGACGAGTCTTCGCCCATACTGAAGGAACACAACTATAGCTATCCTCTAGTAAAACACTGCTAGGGGGAATAAAGTAATAAAATTGGGAGGTGGGCTAGTTGGTGAAAGTCAAACATAATGTAAATGCAATTCCGCAGAAGAAGTAAGACTAAAGAGAGGAACGAACAGCACACTAACAACACAGAAAGCTGTAAAATAATGTTCGTTCGTTTCCCTAGTTTGCGTTGTTGTGCCATGTTACACCTACGTCATGTTTGCTATTCCCGAGCTATTCCCTATGGTTATCGAAGCGCACGTCTCTCGCTGGCCGATTCGTGACGCTAGACGAATGGTGCATTTATATACAAGAAAAAATAAAAAATGGAGCGGACGAAAAAACTTAAATAAAGTGCGGGCGTACCATATAACCATATGCGCATATATATGGGTGGTTTCATCTCAACTCAGGCACGGATTTAGGGTCGAAATTTTAATTTTGACGAAAAAAATATGTTTTGGGAAAACCCTTTTGTAACAGGGAGTGCAAACCGCAAGTTCGGGCGATTTTCTGTTCTCGAGTTAGGGACATTTTAAGCAGCCAAGGCGCAAACTGACGCTGCTCTCGCCTGTCGGAGGTGTCATGTTTCACTCCTTTCAACTTTTTTGCTTTGTTTTTTTTTTTGGTAGTGCAATGTAACTTTTTCGACCACTCCGAGAATATCGATTATTTATGGTCAATAATTTCATTGTGATTATTTATCTTCACTTTTGTTTTAAATATTGTCGAAGTGTGTCCCTTTGACAATATTCGTCAAAGTTTTACCAGCTCTTCCGTGTGACTTTTTTGAGATAACGTAACATACTTAGTATTTTCAGAAAGCTGAGAGTATACTCTTCTATTGATAACAAATTTAATGTTTCATGTAAAGAAAAAGGGCAGTGTAGTCTCGTAAAGCAAGGACTATTTCACAATTTTTGCAAATTGAAGATCGATTTTCTTAAAGAACCCACCTTTTATTTGGTCAATTTTTTTTTTAGCTAGCTATTTCAGTGCTTTATAAGGCAATCTAAATATAAAATGTAATATTTTGTTTGTATGGCAGCTATAAAAGCTTGAAGTCTGATTCTATTTGACTGTTTGGTGAGTAAATCAGCTTACTCGCAAAAATACACTAATTCAAAATTGGCGCCTCTTATTCTTTTATTAGAAACAGAGTGTCGAACCGGAACCGAACCGAACCGAAAACCGGAACAGAACCGTTATTTTTAGCCGAACCGGAACTGAACCGAACCGAAATCTTCGCCGCCATATTGGAACTGAACCGGAACTGAACCGGTAAAAAATATAACGGTAACCGGTTCAAAACGGTTCACGGTATTTTTTTTATTACAAAATGAGCGTTTGAGAAGCAAAAATTGGCAGCTGGCATTTCTATGTAGTGATCAAATTGTCATAAATTGAATGGCAATGTATAAGAAATTGTGGGTTTTCGTGGAGCTTTTGTATTGGCACTACGATTAATTGTGTGTCACGTGGTCACGTGACGTCATGGTTTCAAGACATGCTGTCAAATAATGTCACGCCACGTGACCCCGTGGCGTAGTCGCATTACTCAGCGCGTCAAGTCGACTTAAATTCAGAACGTCCATTCCCCCTTCTCTTCTCCAACGTTTTGTCTGCTTGTTTCTCCCCGGCCTTCTTTTCCCTCGCCCTACCTTCTTGAGTTTCAACGGAATATAGATGTATTATACTTCGTTTCAGCTTCCGTCCGAGCGCAGCCAAAGGCTGAGGGACGGTTCGCAATTTCGAGAAGAGCATTCCTACGCACCACAAAGTAGTCCGCAAAAGTAATTTTTTTAAAAGAACTGTTTTGTGCGTAAACATTGTACAATATTCCAGATGTGTACTGCTGAGAATGATTTGCAACTAAAGGAATTAAATATATGAACTTTATGTTTTTATTAATATATGTAAATGCATGTGGTTTGGTAAAAACACGTACATGCGCTGGCAACACGGCTGCAGCGCTCGGTTTTTCTGTGTGATATCGCTCCCGTATTGGCCGAATCATGTGCTTGGCTGCTTTCCTCACCGATTCGCTTCAAAACGTCCTTTCGCAAAGGCACGTTTGGGCGTCAGGCGTGAGAGGTCGTGATGAATGTCGACTTTCAAATTCGGCAGAAGACTCCGGCCGCGTCGTACTGCGAATGCGTTGTAAACAAGAAACGCGTCCGGGCCACTAAAATTCACTGATACACGGCGAAATCAGGGCACCCCTTTACCGGCCGGTCACATTGAACGCCGAGAAGCTGGTTCAAAGGAATGCGCCTCGAGCCCTGGTATATCCACACAATACAAGGAAACATCAACGGCCGGGTCATCGGGCACCTTGCAATGAGTACTTACATCTCGAAACTATGCCGAAATGCCGAACAGGTGGAAAGCTCGGACACAGACACCAGCGGCCAGCCTACGTACTGACGTCCCCTGTGACTAAATTTCAGGACGTGAAAGGGCACTTTCTAGACCTGTAGCAGACGATACCGTTGATACACCCGTAGCCGACGAAATACTCGGCGAGCGCGGGCGGCGCGTACGGCCAGCGGCGCAGCGGAGTGATACAAAAGTGCAGGCGAGATCGTGTGACCTATTGCCAGCGTGTGATTGGCTCCTGTCACACGTAGCTTTGGCTGCGCTCGGACGGAAGCTGAAACGGAGTATAGCGTTGTTGACACCGTGGACTCACATGCCATCACCAAAGCCCATTTATACAGAAAACTAGCGACAACCTTAAAGAATGCCACCTACTATCTTGGGCCAAACCAGGCGGCGCTACCGCCGACGCAAGGGTGTAAAAAAGCAAAACATAAAGATAAAAGGTGTGAGCGTCAGAGGAGGAGGGAGAAGGAATGCCTATGCTGTCGGAGTGCAGTGCATGCTATGAGCTCATGCCGCCAATCAAATAACACCGACTGGGCAACGTCACGGCTTTCATCGTCTTTCTTTGAGCCACTCCTTCGAGGATAGTAGACAGTGTCAGTGCGTTTTTAGCCTGTGTGTATGTATTTACGTGTCTTTCAGCCTTTGACTGCGGTTTGACTCAAGTATAGGAAGGCGGTATGCTATCTGGGTCCAAACCAGGCGGCGCCACAGTCGAGGCGCAAGTGTAAAAAGGCCAAACATAAAGATAAGAGGTGTGCGCGTCAAAGGAGGAGCGAGAAGATGTCGCTACCTTTTTTATTCAGGGGCATTAGCCATCACGACTTTTCACCGCGAGTCGTGCGACACCGTGACGTACTCGGTTCTCATGAGCCTGAGCCGAGTGCTCGGGCTCTTGACGATCAGCATCGTCACACATTCGTGTTGGCTCGTGTTCAATCAAAGATGAGAATTGCCGAACTTTAATAAAGCCTAAATCTCAACCCATGCTTTATTCTTTGCCAATCTTAGCGCATGATTATGGTGAAAATTAGCGGTATACAATTAGCGTCAGATCACATTGCCGCCTGTTCTAATAACGAGTTGAGGAGAGGAAAGCTGTTTCTTTTATTCATTTTTTCTGCGTCTGCCATTGAGCAGAGAGGACAAGTAATGGGCGTTTTTGCAAGCTATCAACGACAGCGATTACCTCTTAGTGGTATTTACTGAAAGTGCAAAAACTGTTGCATGAACTATTTACATGTTCACATCATTAAGGTATCCAAACATGTTTTCGTTGTTGCTGAACTGTCTGAGAAAGTTGTCCACGAGAATGGAAGCCTTGAAAAGACTAAATATGGCTTATTAATTTGACGAAAAATAGAACTACAAGTGTGTATGGCAGGGGTACCTGAAAACAAAGACTCTAGCGGCTTTTGAGAGACAGCCGAATGTCGGCAGCCGCACAAATTCTTGCAGTTTTGTTTAAACTTTACAGTTTTTGGATGCGAAATAAAAGAAATGGAGAATTACTGCTAACAAATGACGGAAATATAATTGTCTAGTTGGCACCCCCAAAGAAAGGAGGGAATCCCTCAGGAATTAAAAAGTATTTCCTGAAAGAGCATCGTCAAATGAAAAAAAAAAAAACGGGGGGGGGGGGGGTAAAAATCTATTGTGTTGTAAAGGTTTCTCTGCTCCGCATCTTCGGCACAGAGCAGACAGTGTGATCCTGCAAAACTACTTCGTTTGCGAAATCACTCCTGCCAGAAAGCGCGTTTTCGGGGTGCCAGACGCTCCCGCCGTTCCTCACGACGCTGCACCAAGCAAGAATAAATTTTGTCTCTTAATACATGGGTTGCACTGAGCGCGAACCTTCTGCAGCGTGCATTTTGCACCTTGGGATTTGAATTTCTCAGGAAAACGAAATCTCTGACCACTCGCATATAGTGCGATGATGTCACGCGCAAACTATGTTAAACAGTTCAGTTTTCTGTTCAAATGTGATGTTCTCAACACAATACTTCGGTTCACTTTAAGTGAAAGCGTATCAAAAATCAGCAGAACCCATCCTTTGGGAATGATTATCTACGTTAATGCGAATAGCATCAAACGGTGCGGAGTTATGCGCGTTCGTCAGGTGGCCGGCACACTCTAGATACGCCAGCCCACTCTTGAGGCGATTCTAAATTTGTTGACACTTTCACAGCCCTGCGCACGATCTCCGCAGCCCAGCACGTGCGTTTGTGTCACTTAGGAAGGCGAGCAAAGCACGCGCCATACGCACAAACACTCAAAATGGTACCGACCAGACTTTCTGGCGTCTCAGCTAGTCTCAACCAACGGTACTCTAAACGGTTGTTTATATCTTTACCATAGGACGCGCTTTACAGCGCTGTCACAGCTGCCGGTGCGCGCGTTCCATGCACGAGGGCTCATTCCGCTCTCGTGAGGCTGAGCACGGCCGCTACATCACCCTCTCCCGAGCGCGGGAGAGGGTGAGCTAGCGGCCGTGCTCAGCCTCACGAGAGCGGAATGAGCCCTCGTGCATGGAACGCGCGCGCACCGGTAGCTGTGACAGCGCTGTAAAGCGCGTCCTATGGTAAAGATATAAACAAGTGTTTAGAGTGCGTTGAATGACTGCCTTCATAGCTCTGGAGAAAGAAGAAGACGCCGTTTCGAACGGTCGTGCTTTTATGTTCTCCGTTGAAAATCAACAATCGGCCTCAGGCCGAGGAAACCCTTCTACCTCTACTTCTTATACTGGTAACGAAAATCACAAGATGTACTCGGAGAACACTGCAGCGGCACCCGTGGCCCCAAGAAACGTTCCTGTTCCGGCAACCGGCCAAGATGAGTACAAGATTATACTTCCACGTTTTCCACCTGGAGCCTTGTGCGTAAACTCGGTCTTCCTCCACGCTGACCTCACGGGTCGGCCCTACCGTGCAGTTGACTTTCACGATGGACTTAGAGGAGTCATTGATCTGAACCAAGTGGTGTCTCTCGGACAGTTTCAGATGAGCCATGTGTGGATGGCGACGCTGGCTAGTCCAGACGCCACGGAAAAGTTGATAACCGCGAAAGAACTCAGCGTGAAAGGGAAAAAGTGTTTAATCATCGACCCGAACTCAAAGGATGTGAAGCTCAAGCTACTCTGGCTACCGTCATACTTAGAAGATAAAAAGGTCGTCGAAGCCTTGGCACCGTTCGGCACGGTTCGAAGCATGGCGCGAGAAAAGTGGCGCGTGCCAGGAATGGAGAACATGGAGACGCTGAACAGGGAGGTCTGCCTAACACTGCACGACACCGTGACGTCGGAAGACATCCCTCACCTACTGAAGGTTTACGGCATACAGTCCCTTCTGGTGATGTCAGGACGACCACCCTTGTGTCTACGATGCAAGAAGGTCGGTCATATTCGACGACAGTGCCGTACGCCAAAATGCGCACGTTGTAATCGATTTGGGCATGAAAGTGACGAGTGCTTTTCAAGTTATGCAACCGTAGTACGAGGTTCTGGCAACGACCATGACGCCAACCCGGAACTTTTGATGGACATCTCCGAGGTCGTGGATGCTAGCGGAGATGTTCCCTCCACTCAAGCGCAGCCCAGAGTGGCACTGCCTCAGAGTTCCGGCGAGAGCGAAACGCAAGGTGAAAAAGAAGCTTCGGAGATACTCCAAGACACAACAACGACAGCAGCCGTAAACGAAGCTTCCCAGGAAGGACCGATCAAGGACACCTTGTCAACACCGGAAACGGAGGCACCGAAACAGTCAGCGGTGTCTGCAGACGGACTTACAACGTTTGACAACAAAAGTGACCCGTCAGCAATGGACCTGAGCCCCAGCACGTGCAAGGACAATAGTGACACCAAGAGGAAAAACACCCGCCTGACACCATCGCGAGTAAGCGAAAAACCTCCCTTGCACACTAGAGTACCTGAACAAACCCCACCCTACCCCCTTCCCTTGCCCTTCCACCTCCCTTCCCTCTATCCCATCCTCACCCCCTCCTCCCCTTCCATTACCTCTAACTGATAGCCTTCGTATTGTTACCCTAAATGTAAGAGGATTTAACTCCCGAAAGAAACAATATCATTTGAAACGTCTACTTGAAGACAAAGACGTAGACTTTCTAGCCGTACAGGAAACAAAACTGTCAACGGTAGAACAGGTAGAACAGGCCATACAAAATTTCCTGTATGACTACGAGGTGTGCGTTAGCCATGCTGTAGGTCTCTCCGCGGGATGTTTATTGTTTATTAGAAAGTCTTTTCATTTGTCTGATTTAGCTGTCACGACAGACCTTTGCGGGCGCTTCATTATGTGCGACTTCCGAGTTTCCGACATAATGTGGAGAGTCATATGCGTTTACGCGCCGAATGAGGTGAATGCTAGAGTAACTTTTTTTGATCACCTGCGACCTTATTTACTTTGTGATAGGATGGTAGTTCTGCTTGGAGACTTCAACTGCGTTTGCGACGGAGCAGACAGAGCGCCATATAAACTTCGAATTGACAAAAGTGAACGACTGCTACAGGACATTGTGGACGAGTCTAATATTTTTGATGTTGCGTCATTTCAGCTAAAAGGAAAACACTTACTATATACCCATTTTCAAAACACATCACATGCAAGACTTGATAGAATTTACTGCTCAGTAGACCTTATTGACAATTTAAATGGTTATGCCGTAGATCCAGTTTTTTTCACAGACCATTGCATGGTATCAATAACAATTGGAAGGAAACGAAAAAAAAGAGTATAAACTGGAAAGTATGGAAACTTAATAATCAACTGTTAAAAGATGAAAACTTTGTCGCAGCTGTGACCGATATTTTTGAGCAAATAGGAAGAACAACTGAGCATATATCTGTTAAATGGGAGATTTTTAAACAAGAATTAAAACAGATAGCAATCGAGAGAGCTAGTGTTATAAAATTCCAAAAGTCTGAGACTGAGAGGACGTTGATAAGTAATTTCCGTGCCTTGGTTCAACTTGAATGTCAAAACACTGGACAGGGTTTGGAAGATATTATCCGCATAAAAGCTGAGCTCGATAAATATCATCAAGAGCGTTATCAAGGCGCTGTTATACGTTCTCGTGCTGTAAAATATTTTTTGGGAGAACAGCCAACAAAAAAGGTAATAGGGGAGGAGAAAAGGTATGCGATGACTAAAGAAATTCAAGAGATAAGGCAAAACAACATGATTATTACAGATAGCGAAGCTATAGCCGAAGTCTTTTTTGAACATTACAAAAAGGTATTCGGAACAAATATTGCCTCCGCAGATACAGAATATCTAAAGGAACTTGTATCATTGCTTCCCCAGTTAGATGAAGAACACTCAAAAGAATTGGAAGAACCGATCAGTTTAGCTGAGGTAGAAAACGCTGTGGATACCCTTCCAACAAACAAAACCCCAGGACCGGATGGTATTACTGCAGAATTTTATAAACTTCGCAAAAACACTTTTTGTCCCATCTTGCAGGAGATTTTTCAAGAAGCCTACAGAAACAAAAGTCTTCCGCCCTCCTTTCTGCATACACACACTATTCTTATTCCAAAGACAGATGACAAAAACAAACTTTCACAGGTGACTGGCTATCGACCAATCACATTATGCAATGTGGACTATAAGATATTTGCTAAAATACTGACAAATAGATTGCAGCGCGTCATTTGTGATTTAGTAGGGGATCACCAGACGTGTGGGATTCGTGGAAGGTCCATTCAGACAAATATTCATATTGCCAGAAGCGTATTAGAGTGTGTTACCAACAGCAGCTCTCAGGTAGCGATGCTGCAAGTCGATCTCGCGAAAGCATTCGACCGTGTTAGCCATAATGTTCTTTTTATGATTTTGTCGCACATTGGTGTTGGTGATATGATATTTCATGGCGTTAAAATGTCGTACACAAACTGTTGCACACGCTTAATCATAAATAACAAAGTTACAGCAAGCATTCCAATTTGTTCTTCAGTTCGACAGGGCTGTCCATTATCTCCATTACTTTTCACTCTATATCTAGAACCTTTGTGCCAAAGCATAATAAGAAGTAGAAAAATACAAGGCTTTACTTTGAGCAACACTGAAATTAAAGTTCTAGCGTATGCCGATGATGTCGCATATTTTTGTAATGACAAGAAAAGCGTGACAAATGCCATGGGTCTCACTCGCAGCTTTTGTGAGGCCACTGGAGCATCAGTAAATCTAGAAAAGTGTTTAGGATTCTGGCATGGAGCCTGGGCAACGACGCCCAAGCAATACGAAGGCATAGATTGGAGCTGCACTCCGTGCAACTACCTAGGGGTGCCACTGAAGCACTACCGAAACAGCACGTCATACTGGTCCGGAGTTGCAACTGAATTGAAACGTCGAGCCAATAACTGGTCACAGAAGAATTTGTCAGTGTTTGCACTTTCCAGCATCTGTAATATATTTTTGGCAGCTAAAGTATGGTATGTCTTGCAGGTACTGCACTGTACCCGGAACAGTATTCAGAAATTGCACAGGGTTTTTGCTGTTTTAGTATGGAAGTCCACTTGGGAACCCATGCGTCGCGACAATTTGTTCCGTCGTGTATCAGATGGTGGACTCGGCCTTCCCCATTTATTTATACGTCAGTTGGTTTCACGTTTTCTTTTCCTAAGAGACCAGGAGCACCCTTTTCTTCGTGAAGTCATTCAGAATAGACTGGCATGTTCTCTACCTGACTTTATTGTGTCCTCCGTGGGAGACCAAACCTGTTTGTTAGTAGGATATCTTAGAGAAGTAGTCGATGCTTTTAAGTTTTTATCAGTAAGGTTTTCAAGAGAATATTTAATGTCTGTTTCACGTAAAAAGTTGACAAGAGATCTTGTGAATATCCTATTTCCAATGCCCATTTACCGCTCAATGTTTAGCGACGTTTCCCAACACGATATACTGCGCCGGGTAAAGAAGATGTCCATCCCCCCTGCAGCAAAAACTTTCTTTTTCAAATTACATTGTTCAGTGTTACCCACCAAAGTGTGGCTACAAGAGAAAGGAATATTCGTCCCGTGGTCAACAAACTGTACATTATGTAAAACGCCTGAAACCATTGAACATATTTTTATTCACTGTTGGGATGCCATTTTCTTCTGGGATGTTCTGCAGCGCACTCTAAAAAAGGATATTGATATTACACCCTATTCAATTCGTTTCCTACCAGTATCATCTAGAGATAACTTCCCGTATGACATTGTAATGCTCCTAGCATTGTATAGCATGTGGAAGTCCCGCCTCGACATAAGGAATGAGAATTTGCACCCAAAAACTGTACGCCTACATTTCATTGAGCTTGTAATCCGTGTCAAAAGCGTGTATGATATTCAAACAGTAGTTCCTGACTGGCTGCCTCTGTTTAACAGTCTTCAAGACATCAAAGAGTTTTAACATGTGTACTATGATTGTGTAGAGTGAACCTTGAACGACAACGTTGTGATCCTATCGTTTATTCTTCCATGTAATAAAGAAAAAAAAAATGCCTTCATAGCTCTGTGGTTAGCGCGTCTGCCTGCTGATCAAAGGGTCAACGGTTCGAATCCCAGCCGGCGCCGGTCTTTTTTATTTATTTATCGACCCGCGGCGTAAGAGGTTAGATAGCCAGATAGATACATAGACGAAAAGTGCGTGAAGTATCCAAAGAATGCTATTCGCATTAAAATCAGCAGAACCCATCCTTTGGGAATGATTATCTACGTTAATGCGAATAGCATCAAACGGTGCGGAGTTATGCGCGTTCGTCAGGTGGCCGGCACACTCTAGATACGCCAGCCCACTCTTGAGGCGATTCTAAATTTGTTGACACTTTCACAGCCCTGCGCACGATCTCCGCAGCCCAGCACGTGCGTTTGTGTCCCTTAGGAAGGCGAGCAAAGCACGCGCCATACGCACAAACACTCAAAATGGTACCGACCAGACTTTCTGGCGTCTCAGCTAGTCTCAACCAACGGTACTCTAAACGGTTGTTTTTATCTTTACCATAGGACGCGCTTTACAGCGCTGTCACAGCTACAGTGCGCGCGCGTTCCATGCACGAGGGCTCATTCCGCTCTCGTGAGGCTGAGCACGGCCGCTACATCACCCTCTCCCGAGCGCGGGAGAGGGTGAGCTAGCGGCCGTGCTTAGCCTCACGAGAGCGGAATGAGCCCTCGTGCATGGAACGCGCGCGCACCGGTAGCTGTGACAGCGCTGTAAAGCGCGTCCTATGGTAAAGATATAAACAAGTGTTTAGAGTGCGTTGAATGACTGCCTTCATAGCTCTGTGGTTAGCGCGTCTGCCTGCTGATCAAAGGGTCAACGGTTCGAATCCCAGCCGGCGCCGGTCTTTTTTATTTATTTATCGACCCGCGGCGTAAGAGGTTAGATAGCCAGATAGATACATAGACGAAAAGTGCGTGAAGTATCCAAAGGATGCTATTCGCATTAAAACAAAAAAGCGAGCTCCGGGCTTTCAGCGTCCAAGCACGCGCGCTCCTACAGTGCAAGTGGTCGGGACCAGAGGCTCGTGCCTGTGGCATAGTAAAGTGGAGATTTGGGCCAGTTGGTTCATTGCAAACAAGAAGCGCTGAAAAAATACAGACGCAAACGAAGGGAAACAGGACAAGGCGCACTCTCAACTGCAGTTTATTGAAACTTCACACGTTATATAACCAGAAAAAAAAAACCTGTTTACCCTGTCTGCTCAGGCCGCGTTTCCAAAATTCAAACTCATTCGTAGATACAGATAGGGACGTGTCACTTATACATTTCTTCTCTCTCCTAATTTCATATGCCTCGTGTAATTCTCGCGACACTTGATCTTTGTACCTACAAAAAATCTTAGTGTTTGCTTCTAGCACAGGCTGCATCTGGACTTGAAGGGGCCAGGCAAAGCGTCTCTGGCCATTTTTTCAATTTACATTGCTTTCGCTCGAATTGGTGGCTGGGACTCTAGCAACACATTAAACATAAAATAAACAAGAAATCTGGCGTATCTTGAACATAATTGCTGAAAGAGGTTCACAAGTTTGAGCGCATTTTCTTTTGTTGATGACGTTATTGGTCTGAGCCAATAGAGAACCTAAACGACAAGAGCGTGAAACAACCATGCGCGGTCTTCCTAAGTGTTTGAAATTAACATCCAGTTTTGAAGATGTGAGCGCCCCACCAATTTACGGGTGTTCCAAGCAAATGTATAAGTGAGAGTCACGTGCTTGAAAGGATGAGAAGGGGTACCTTGCGCCAATTTAGCCAGTTCTACCTCTAGAATTCTATGTCATCATTATCCGACGTTCTAAACCAATGTCGTCACTGAAGGCTCATGTTTGACAATGATAGGCACGCCGTTCGAAGCAGCATTTGGTTTTCTTCGTCCCTTTGCAATGCCCCTTTAAGCTGAAACAAGGTATAGAAAAAGAGGATGTCCAAATTGTAAAGTTGTGGACTGTATATATCAGTCTCGCGATGATATGCTGCAGCCTCATAAAATGTTAGAGCGCGCATGACTGATAAAGCACGGAGTTGTAAAATCAGGCCACAAAACAAGTGCCCGTAAAACCAAATATCACTTTCCGAGACCGTATTCTGCGAAGTTTCGAGCTCGTGCAGTCCGATGTTCTAATGGGATTTAAATTAGAAATATATTGTCTGTTCTTTGCGAAATTTATGTGTAATTAGGAACATCACTACACGCATTTCTACTAGAAAATACGCACCATAACCAACCAAGTCCTGAACAGTAAAAAGTCCGACGTTTCAAAACTGATTTTGTTTTTTATCAAGGGCAATTATTTGCATGTGGAGAGCAGCAACTTATTTTCTATCTATGGTGTGTCGTTTGCTTCACTGACTTTTTCTTCTTCAAGTGCCGTAGTCCGTTTACACACGCCGACGGTTAAGCGGTTGTCGACCTATTGAGCCCGACCTATTGAAACGTCGGGTCACTAAATGTTTAGGACTTGCTTTGTGAAGGTCTGCATTTCTCAACTTTCTGACCCAACCAGACGGAGTTCCGTCAAACGTGTTTACGTTTAAAACATGCATACCTATATAGTTCTTTTTGCAGTAAGGCGTCGTGTATGGCATTATTTAGAAGAATATAATTTATTATCTCTCTCTCTGCACATTTCGTGCATGTGCCTTCAGATCTATAACGTGAGCACACAGTTCTTTTTGCATACCCCGCGACCTGGTGTTTCACACTGCCAAACACCGAACAAATAAGCACGCTTCGCAGACTCAACAGATGGCGTATTTTGAGTATCGTCCTCCCGTGTCGGTCTGAAGCGGTTATGTGAACTTCATACAGTTAAATTTATTGATAACAATAACAAATATTTTCTTACTACCTGAAGACTTGGCAACATAAATAAAGGGCCTATCACCATAAAGTTCTTTTTTGACGATTTTTATCCTCGAGAGGCACGTGTATAAGTAATTTGTAAAAACTTATGCACTTTTTTTTTCATTTTGAAGCTGATTTAAATAACTTGTGTTCCTGACGCATATTCAACTTCTCAAACACATAGAAGTTTGTTGCTTCTTTTATTTGATGAACAACAATTTTATGTGTCTGTGGGTTGAATGAAAACAAAGTACATACACAGTGGCGCGTGGCAGAACTATGACGATTGCGCACGCAGACCGTCAGAAAGTGACCAGTTAAGAAGCTGTAATGTCGAGTAGACTATGAAATATCACTTTGTTGTATTTAACAACAAATAACCAATTAGCAAGGGTGATGCTTATTTACAAATTGAATTTACTGGCATCTTGTCAAGAACAAACATCAAACGCCAAGCTAAGTCGAAAAGGTGCACTTCAATGCGCTCTATTTTAGGTCATATACGAACTGAATATGAAGATCACTCTTTTCTGCATTATTATTCGCCTGCATCACGGCGCCGAGTGTAGAAAATATTGGTCAGGAAAGCAAGCGTTGTGCTTGCCGCTCAGAGTTTCTATAAAAGGTGGACTGAAAGGGTTCGTCCGAAAACTTTACTGACATTTTGAAAATAATATTGCTTTAAGCTCAGTTGCATCGTCATCATATATATTGGGAAACGCATTTTATAATCTAGATTTCAGAATATTAATGGCGAGAACGTGCCCATTTCATGATTGTAAAGAGTAATAAATTTCTAAGTACAAGAGCACAGCTGGACTCGACTTTTAATAATGCGGCGCAAAGGTCTACTAATCAAGCGCATTTTAGATGACCCAGCAGAGTGATAACCTTTGGATTCAGGTAAAATATGGGCAACTCAGGTAAAAAGAAATAGATGTTCAGTCATATATGTTTATCTAGCTTTTTATTTACTGTTTCATCGAAATTAAACAACGCAATTTATTTTTGGTACCTGAAAAAAAAGTGGATTCAACAAATGATAAAAAGATATATAGTTACTCGTTTTACTCTTGAAAAAGTGCCTATTGCCAAAGGAACGCGCAAAATATATTCTCAGTTTAGCGGTTCAAACCGGTTCGAACCGGTTCAAACCGGTTCGAACCGTTATTTTCGCTCCCGGAACTGAACCGGAGCTGAACCGAAATCCGTGAACCCGAACCGGAACCGAACCGATAAAAATTTCGGTTCGACACTCTGATTAGAAACCTGTGAACACACTTATTCTCTGGTAAATTATTTTAACGCGATTATTTATATAAAATATATTTTAGAAATTTGCCAATATGACGTTTTTGGACGATATTTTTCGAAGTTTACCAGCTATTCCGTGTGACCTATATGAGGTGTCTTAGCAGATTTAGTATTTTCAGAAAGCTTAGAGTATACACGAACTCATCTCTGTTACGTCACGGCGCGGTGGCGGCGCGCCGGTCGCACTTCCGGTCTGGGGCTGTGGGCAGAAGTCCCCATGCCAGACGTGTATTCCTGCGTTGTTTTGAAAGGAACCAGACAAAAACCTGCCTTCTCGTCAAAACGCCGCGACTGGGGCCGTAACAAAAGTGTCGAGAAAGGTTTGAAGGTCAGTTTTCACGTGCTCGGTTCGTCCGACAATCTGGATATGTGCCGTGAAAGGGAAAAAGCAGACGCCGTCGGACAACGATTGCTTGGGCGGGAAGCACTTTGGGTTGAATTCACGGATACTTGTGGTCATCAGATTTATTTGCTTTGTTCCAACATGAACGCCAGAAAACCGTCAAGTTGTGGGGACCACCTGCGGACTACGTTCAGTGCGTCTTCAAGTCCAAACGGCCGCCTGATCGTTCAAACTTTCGTCTGCTCTTTTCAAACGTTTCTGCTTGTCGTCTGCTCTCTTAGACGACGCCGGCCCGTAGACCAAAAGTTGGCCCGGTCCTTGCGATAAGAAGTAAGTGCAGGCCTCAAAACACTTAAATTTGAAGGTTGGTAAGCAGGCTCGTCGTAAACAGTGGATACAAGGAGATGTTGATTATTGTCACCAGCGGCTATCACCGACTTGTTATGCCTGATTCCCTTGCGTCCGATTCTGCTTGCAATTTTCAGTATCGACGTCGACCATCTCAGCTACGGTTCACGCGCGCAGCCAAGAGCGACGTCGCGACTGAAAATTGCGAGCGAAATCTCATCCTGTGAATCAGGCTTTAGCGGTACATTCTGCGGCGTCCACGCGGAATGAATCGCCGCATGTCAGATTATTCACGCGAAGTTTTGCGGAATAACGAGCCTCGCTAACCTTCGCTGACTCCGCTAGTAAGGTTTCTTTGTCTCGATCGTGGAGTGCTGCGCTGGCTGGAGGGCGGCTTCTTTCCGGTGGCTTCAGTGACGCTCACGGCACAGGTATCTGGACTTGAAGGGGCCATGCAAAGCGTTTCTGGCCATTTTTTAAATTTACATTGCTTTCGCTCGAATTAGTGGCTGGGACTCTAGCAACACATTAAACATAAAATAAACAAGAAATCTGGCGTATTTTGAACATAATAGCTGAAAGAGGTTCAGAAGTTTGAGCGCATTTTCTTTTGTTGATGACGTTATTGGTCTGAGCCAATAGAGAACCTAAACGACAAGAGCGTGAAACAACCATGCGCGATCTTCCTAAGTGTTGGAAATTAACATCCAGTTTTGAAGATGTGAGCGCCCCACCAATTTACGGGTGTTCCAAGCAAATGTATAAGTGAGAGTCACGTGCTTGAAAGGATCAGAAGGGGTACCTTGCGCCAATTTAGCCAGTTCTACCTCTAGAATTCTATGTCATCATTATCCGACGTTCTAAACCAATGTCGTCACTGAACGCTCATGTTTGACAATGATAGGCACGCCGTTCGAAGCAGCATTTGGTTTTCTTCGTCCCTTTGCAATGCACCTTTAAACTGAAACAAGGTATAGCAAAAGAGGATGTCCAAATTGTAAAGTTGTGGACTATATATATCAGTCTCGCGATGATATGCTGCAGCCTCATAAAATGTTAGAGCGCGCATGACTGATAAAGCACGGAGTTGTAAAATCAGGCCACAAAACAAGTGCCCGTAAAACCAAATATCACTTTCTCGAGACAGTATTCTGCGAAGTTTCGAGCTCGTGCAGTCCGATGTTCTAATGGGATTTAAATTAGAAATATATTGTCTGTTCTTTGCGATATTTATGTGTAATTAGGAACATCATTACACGCATCTCTACTAGAAAAATACGCACCATAACCAACCAAGTCCTGAACAGTAAAAAGTCCGACGTTTCAAAACCGATTTTTTTTATCAAGGGCGACTATTTGCACGTGGAGAGCAGCAGCTTCTTTTCTATCTACGGTGCGTCGTTTGCTTCACTGACTTTTTCTTCTTCAAGTGCCGTAGTCCGTTGACACACGCCGACGGTTAAGTGGCTGTCGACCTATTGAGCCCGACCTATTGAAACGTCGGGTCACTAAATGTTTAGGACTTGGTTTGTGAAGGTCTGTATTTCTCAACTTTCTGACCCAACCAGACGGAGTTCCGTCAAACGTGTTTACGTTTAAAACATGCATCCCTATATAGTTCTTTTTGCAGTAAGGCGTCGTGTATGGCATTATTTAGAAGAATATAATTTATTATCTCTCTCTCTGCACATTTCGTGCATTTGCCTTCAGATCTATAACGTGAGCACACAGTTCTTTTTGGCATACCCCGCGACCTGGTGTTTCACACTGCCAAACAGCGAACAAATAAGCACGCTTCGCAGACTCAACAGATGGCGTATTTTCGAGTATCGTCCTCCCGTGTCGGTCTGAAGCGGTTATGTGAACTTCATACAGTTAAATTTATTGATAACAATAACAAATATTTTCTTACTACCTGAAGACTTGACAACATAAATAAAGGGCCTATCACCATAAAGTTCTTTTCCGACGATTTTTATCCTCGAGAGGCACGTGTATAAGTAATTTGTGAGAAACTTATGCACTTTTTTTTTCATTTTGAAGCTGATTTAAATAACTTGTGTTCCTGACGCATATTCAACTTCTCAAACATATAGAAGTCTGTTGCTTCTTTTATTTGATGAACAACAATTTTATGTGTCTGTGGGCTGGATGAAAACAAAGTACATACACAGTGGCGCGTGGCAGAACTATGACGATTGCGCACGCAGACCGTCAGAAAGTGACCAGTTAAGTAGCTGTAATGTCGAGTAGACTATGAAATACCACTTTGTTGTATTTAACAACAAATAACCAATTAGCAAGGGTGATGCTTATTTACAAATTGAATTTACCGGCATCTTGTCAAGAACAAACATCAAACGCCAAGCTATGTCGAAAAGGTGCACTTCAATGCGCTCTATTTTCGGTCATATCCGAACTGAATATGAAGGTCACTCTTTTCTGCATTATTATTCGCCTGCATCACGGCGCTGAGTGTAAACAATATTGGTCAGGAAAGCAAGCGTTGTGCTTGCCGCTCAGAGTTTCTATAAAAGGTGGACTGAAAGGGTTCGTCCTAAAACTTTCCTGACATTTTGAAAATATTATTGCTTTAAGCTCAGTTGCATCGTCATCATATATATTGGGAAACGCATTTTATAATCTAGATTTCAGAATATTAATGGCGAGAACGTGCCCATTTCATGATTGTATGGACTAATTAATTTCTAAGTACAAGAGCACAGCAGGACTCGACTTTTAATATTGCGACGCAAAGGTCTACTAATCACGCGCATTTTAGATGACCCACCAGAGTGATAACCTTTGGATTCAGGTAAAATATGTGCAACTGAGGTAAAAAGAAATAGATGTTCAGTCATATATGTTTATCTAGCTTTTCATTTACTGTTTCATCGAAATTAAACAACGCAATTTATTTTTGGTACCTGAAAAAAAAAGTGGATTCAACAAATGATAAAAAGCTATATAGTTACTCGTTTCACTCTTGAAAAAGTGCCTATTGCCAAAGGAACGCGCAAAATATATTCTCAGTTTAGCGGTTCAAACCGGTTGAACCGTTCAACCGGTTCGAACCGTTATTTTTCGCTCCCCGGAACTGAACCGGAGCTGAACCGAAATCCGTGAACCCGAACCGGAACCGAACCGATAAAAATTTCGGTTCGACACTCTGATAGAAACCTAGTGAACACACTTATTCTTCTGGTAAATTATTTTAACGCGATTATTTATATAAAATATATTTTAGAAATTTGCACAATATGACGTTTTTGGACGATATTTTTCGAAAGTTTACCAGCTATTCCGTGTGACCATATATGAGGTGTCTTAGCAGGATTTAGTATTTTCAGAAAGCTTAGAAGTATACACGAACTCATCTCTGTTACGTCACGGCGCAGGATGGCGAGCGCTAGGTCACACTTCCGGTCTTGGGGCTGTGGGCAGAAGTCCCTCATGCCAGACGTGGTATTCCGCTGACGTTGTTTTGAAAGGAACCAGACAAAAACCTGCCTTCTCGTCAAAAACGCCGCGACTGGGGCCGTAACGCAAAAGTGTCGAGAAAGGTTTGAAGGTCAGTTTTCACGTGTCTCGGTTACGTCCGACAATCTGGATATGTGCCGTGAAAGGGGAAAAGCAGACGCCGTCGGACAACGATTGCTTGGGCGGGAAGCACTTTGGAGTTGAATTCACGGATACTTGTGGTCATCGAGATTTATTTGCTTGGTTCCAACATGAACGCCATGAAAACCGTCAAGTTGTGGAACACACCTACGGACTACGTTCAGTGCGTCTTCAAGTTCAAACGGCCGCCTGATCGTTCAAACTTTCGCCTTCGTGCTCTTTCAAACGTTTCTGCTTGTCGTCTGCTCTCTTAGACGACGCCGGCCCGTAGACCAAAAGTTGGCCCGGTCCTTGAGATAAGAAGTAAGTGCAGGCCTCAAAGACTTAAATTTGAAGGCTGGTATAGCAGGCTCGTCGTACACCAGTGGATACAAGGAGATGTTGATTATTGTCACCAGCGGCTATCACCGACTTGTTATGCCTGATTCCCTGTGGTCCGACTTCTGCCTGCAATTTTCAGTATCGACGTCGACCATCTCAGCTACGGTTCACGCTTTTGACAGCCAGAGCGACGTCGCGACTGAAAATTGCAGGCGAAATCTCATCCTGTGGAATCAGGCTTTAGCGTACATTCTGCGGCGTCCACGCGGAATGAATCGCCGCATGTCAGATTATTGCCACTGACGAGGTTTTGCGGAATAACGAGCCTCGCTAATTTCGGCTGGACTCCGCTAGTAAGGTTTCTTTTGTCGATCGTGGAGTGCTGCGCTGGCTGGAGGGTGGCTTCTTTCCGGTGACTTCAGTGACGCTCACGACTCGTTGTTTGAGTAAATAAATATATATTTACAAAAGACGAACAACTTTTTACAACACAGAAACAGGAAAACGTCACGCTGCTGATGCCGCTCGCGGCAACCCAACGCCAACGATAGCGCCTCGGCGCCAAGCCCCTGCCGCGCACGGCAAGGTCTCTGTCTCGCAAGACAGAGTACGCGGGAGCCCTCGGGACCGCGGGAGAAAGCAACTTGCTCCGCGCACGGGCTAGTTCAAACTCAACTTCTCCAAAAAGGCACGCCGACATTCCGAAGGGAGGCCGGACCTCCCTCTCTCTTCGGAGTCGCCAACATGGCCTTGACAATGTCACTTCCCCAATTACCCCGGCGGCAAGGGCAACCACCTGCTCCGCCCTGGGAACGAAAACTGTGTTTACTTCCCACGCAAGGAAATCTGCTTCCACTTTCGGGAGCTGGCCGCCGCTTGCCGCCAAAGGGGAAAACGTGAGGCATCGGGCGCCTCCGAAGGACACTTCGGGTGACCGCGCCGCTAATTCCCCGAGCTCTTTCGGCTAAGCTCCTTCGGCCATCCCTACACGTCCCCCCGAAAACTGCGCTAGGACTTCTGGACTAGCCAGCAGTTACAAAAACAGGATGGCCGAAACCCCAACAAGAACACAAAAACAAACCGCTTAAACTCAAGCGAAAAATAAAAACAACAAAACGCATCGGTTAAAAATAACCAGACACCTCCTCTAGCACGAATTGCTAAATAACAATGAAAAAGGAGCAACACTATACTTGTGAAGGCAGCAACCTTAGTCTAACCTCAACATTTTTCAGCTGAACTCTCGCGGACCTGAATCGCTCGCAACAACATCCGCGGTGGCGTAAAAGCTTCAGCATACAAAAGACAAAAAAAAAACACTAACAAATCACGGCAAACCAACAGTCAAGGAAAAACTGAAACGCTTGGCGAACACTGAACAACGCTGGAACGTGCGTTTGCGCAAAATAACCGCGGCAGTGATCGCCTTCCGACCCGCATACGGCTGACAGCGTTCCCGTATAGAGAGCGAAAAATAAAACACAGCCACGCTCCTCTAGTACGACCTGCTAAATGAAAATTAAAAACAGGAACAACACTTCTTTCTGCTCTCTGCCGTAAACAAAAAGACAACAAAAATCGAAAAGCGCGGCAAACGCTACACAGCAAGTGCGAGTTCAATGGCACCTCGCAAGGGCCGCGGCAGTGATCGCCTCCCCACATGCACACCCGCTGACACCACGTGTATGAGCGAGACAACGCGCTCCCCTGCCACCGTACAATCACCCCTTACTCGGGCACCCTGTGTCGAGCGTCGCGACGGACAGTGTCGCTCGCCAGAGCTTCATTAGGCCCACGAAGGCGTGCTCGGCTCGGCCTCTCCACGAAACCGTGTTCGGCACTAGCTTCGCGGTCAGTTCGGTCAGAGAAAGGACCAACTTTGCGCCCATGGCGCGCCATCGCCGTTCCGAAATCGTCGCCCCACGGCGATTCGTGCGCCTCCACTGGCACCTCTCCGCGCCGCCCACTTGGTGGCACCCACCGTGTCACACCGTCCACACTAGGCCCGTCGTGGGGACACCGAAGTCCAATCTGGGCAACTGTAGTAGCCCCCCTCGCGACCTCGGCATTCGCTAGTCTCCTCAGCGCCGGGCCCGACCCCTGGTTCTCCGGGAGTTCCTCCCTTCTAGCTGCCCGGACGCAGGAGAAACCCTCGTTCGCGCGCGGCCCGATCGGCTTCGAACTTCACGGCAGTCTCTGGTCCCTGCACGGCACGATCGACCTCGGAACCCACGGCAGTGTTCGTGTTCCTGGACACCGCGGTCGGCCGGAGACCCCACCGCAGTCTCCGGTTCCCGGACAGCGCTACTGGCCTCGGGACCCACGGCAGTCCCCGGTCCCTGAACGGCACAATCGGCCTCGGACCCCACGGCAGGCTTCGGTCCCAGTACGGCACGATCGGCCTCGAACCCTACGACAGTGTCCGGTTCCTGGACGGACGCGACCGGCGTCTCGGACCCCACGGCAGTCTCCTCTTTCTGTGCGGCAGGATCAGCCTCGGACCGCACGGTAGTTTCCGGTCCCGTACGGCACGATCGGCCCGACCCTCGGCAGTGTCCAGTTTCTGGACAGCGCGATCGGCGTTGGACCCTACGGGAGTCTCCGGTCCTGAACGACACGATCGGCCTCGAGCCCCATGACAGTCTCCGGCTTCTGTACGACACAATTGGCCTCAGACTCCATGGCAGTCTCCGGGTCGCCCCGTACGTCCCGTTCTGTTTCCCTCACGCAGTGAGCCTCGGCTCCGCGCCCTCCGCTGCATTAATCTGCGACTCTTCCCGGTGCTCCGCTAGAAGCCGAGCTCTTGCTCTCCGCTCCTCCGCCCGGAGTTCTGCGACTCGTACCTGCCGCTCTAGCTCCTTCGTTCTTTCCCTCGCAAGGGCTAACCGAACGCTCATCGGAACCGCTTTCCGATCCGACCCCACGGCTGCCTCCGAGTCGCCTCGCGCGTTCGGTTTTATCTCCTTCACAGATCGAGCCTCGGGCGCCGTGCCTTCCGCTGCCCGATGCTGCGTCTCTTCACGGCGCTCCGCTAGGAGCCGCGCTCTCGCGCTCCGCTCCTCCGCCCGGAGTTCTGCGAGTCGTACCTGCCGCTCCAGCTCCTTCGTTTTTTCCCTCGCAAGGGCTATCCGAACGCTCATCGGAACCACCTTCCGATCCGACCCCACGTCGCCTCCGCCACTAGGGCTTCCCCTCCCGCGCACGTTACACTTCGCCATGCAGCTAAGCGCGCGGGTGTCAGCCGGCGACGAAAGGGAAAGCGACCACGTACCTGGCGGTGCCGTAGAGTCCACGAAAGTTGCCGACGCCGCCGAACTCGCGAGTCCCCGGCGTCGATCACCACACGCAGAGTCCGTTCCTTGAGACCCGGCTGTCGCCGCTGCAGGCGTCGGGTGTCGCCAAACCCGCAGGTCACTGGCGTCGATTGCAGCCGGCGACGTTTGCTTGCCTGAATCTGTTGTCGCCGTCGAACACCGCCACACTCCGCGCCAGCACTGGCCTCGTCGTCTCCCTGGCACACGACGTTGTCGAAGTGGCCGACGACGTCCACGATCCCTGTCGACTGCGCCAGTAATGTTTCTTTGTCGATCGTGGAGTGCTGCGCTGGCTGGAGGGTGGCTTCTTTCGGTGGCTTCAGTGACGCTCACGACTCAGTTGTTGAGTAAATAAATATATATTTACAATAGACGAACAACATGTAGTCAGACATTCCCAGGAAGACGTAGAATCAACAATCCGAATGCGAACAAGGGCAGGGGGACTCACACTGACGCCGATAACATCGCATTTCAATGGTTTGTTTATGGACGGCGGCGAGCTTGTTGCCCACACTCCATCGCGCATGCGCGGTGCCGGTGGCGTCCGCTAGGGGCGCTCCGGGCGCTCCAGTTTGTTTGTAAACATGAGCTGGTGTATACTCCTTCTAATTATAACAAATTTGATGTTGTGTTTAAAAGAGAAGGGCAGTATGTTCTCGTAAAAGCAAGGACTATTTCAAACAATTTACGAATTGGAGGTCGAATTTTTGAAAAGCCTACCTGTTATTTAGCTAATTGTTTTTCTCTAGCTACCTATCGCAGTATTTTATAAAGTAAAATAAATTAAAGATGTAATAGTTTGTTTGTATGGCGGTTGTAAAAGCTCACATTTTGGTTTTCATTCACTTGCCGCCCCGTAATACGAGTGACTCCTAAAAATAAACGAACTCATAATTAACTCCTCTGAAATGTTTAGTAGTTACCTGTAAATTTCGTTAATAAAAGAAGATACAAACGGCGAGTTATGCTAATAAGGCCCTCAATATCTGAGCGTAAAAACCTGTGAAGCAACAATATTTATCCTAACAATATTTATTTACTTGGCACTGGGGTGATCCGCAAGGTGTTTGAGCTTCGCCCTATGTATCGACGGAAAAGACACGTGACAACTAGACTCCCGGACACACTTAAGTCAAGAGGGAAAAGTCTGAGTGACCCGGCATAAATCACTGAAAATAAAAATGAAACCTAAACACATGACTAACACATTGAAGCCTTACACGCTACGACATGCTCGTTATTTTACGAGAGAGTCCGTATGTGCACAAAATAAACTGTACTTCCTAAGCGTCAGATTCTAAATCGTACATATGTATATGCGCGAAATATCTGTTTGACATAAGAAAATATGACAATTACATATTAAGTTCGGTATTTCAAACTCAAAGCCGAAAGCAAAGGCACCAGAAAAATTCTCTAACGATGTGCATTCCTCTGAATTGGGATGAAGTAAGCGCTGTGCCCGCACTTGTGGATACGGACTTCTAAACTTTTCTAAGTGCACAACTCCAAATTTCATTAATGTTTATGGTTGAATATTGAGATATCTGCAAACGATAAATAGAAAACTTTACATAGGCCAAAATTCTGCTCAGCGGAGCGCCTGTGCGAGCTCCCGTTCAAAACGCTCATAGCACGAGATTCGAGTCTTAATAGCGGCCACACAAACAATACATTACAATTTCTGTTTGTAGTTCCTGTTAGACTACTATATTACCTAACTGTGAATAAAGAATTAAAAAAAAAGGCGGGTTTTTTCAGAAAATCGACTCCAAACTTGCTAGTTTTTCGAAATATTATTTTTTCAGGCACATGTCGCACATTACATACTTACCGCAAACTATTTAAATTATACTCAAAAGAAAGAAGTTAATTGGAGCTTTACGGTGATGTAAAGATCATAAAAATATGTTGATTATGTCACACAGCACAGCTTTCTTAACTTCGACAAATATCGTCTCAGAGAGGCGGTTTGACAATCAAAACAAAAAAAAAACATTAAGGATCTTATGACCCAGACGCTTAATTAGCATAAAAAAGCACATGTCCAGAGTGTTCTTAAAAAGTTATATTGATGTAGAGTAAAAAGTAGGGAAAAGGGATGGAGTGAAATATGGCACCCCCGATAATCTGGAAAAACGTCAGTTTCTACCCTGGCCGCTTCAACGGTCCATAACTTGAGAACGAAAAATCCAAGCGAACTCGCCGTTGGCGTGTACTTTTATTATAGGAATTGCCCGAGAACAGAATTTCTTTTTTTACAAAAAAATTAAAAATTTGATTTAAAATTCGTATTTGAGGTGATTTGAAATCACCCATATATATATATATATATATATATATATATATATATATATATATATATATATATATATATATATATATATATATATATAAGTCAAAGATGCGTACTGTCGGAGTTACAAATTCGAAGTTTATTACAACGTTTCGAGCGGGGACCGCTCTTCATCAGGTAGCGAGTGTACAGCCCGCGAATGTTTATATACCCCTAAGAAGAAATTAGAGGGAGTAAAATGCAGTAGGAAATGGGAACAGTGTTGACAAAGCAGATAGTTCACACAGAAAGGAAAGGGAACCAAAACTTGTAAATGCAAATGCCCCCCAAAAAATGAAATAAAATAAAATAAAATAAAAAAACGCTTGGCATAAAGAAATTATTCACGCTCGCACAAAAAAACAAAAAAAAACACGTTTGGCGGAGAGATTATTTACCCTAGTCCCCCCCCCCCCCCCAAAAAAAAAAAAAAAAATAAAAAGGTGTTTGAAAGTTTCTGGTTGGGAAGGGGTGGCTCGTCTTCAAACCAGAAATAGGACACATGTGACCACCGACGCGCCCAAATCCCAAGACATTCCGTTGTGCTAGAACGTCCAAGTTTGAGGTGGATTAACTTTTGGGGGATTTTTCCTTTAATAAGGAGTGGTAGGATGTGACCTACCGTCTATGCCTGCCTGAGATTAACCGCTTGAGCCGCATTTATCCGTTTTGGAGGTTCTCCTGGGACTTAACCTTATTAGGATGTGGTTTAACTATCGATTGATAAGTTTGAAAATCTCCTAGTGTCTTCGGCATGTGCATCTTGAGAAGCTCAAGGACGGAGAGGATCAGCTCTCCAACGAGCCAGCTGCAAACTAAACAGCCTTCCCGGACTTTCATTAATGCCCTGGTTGAACGTATTAAACTTATGAATAAAATATGATTCTTTTTGCTCTCTTTCAATTTTTGGTGCTGAAGCCTGATTCCAAAATTACGACTGAAATGTGGTTGATTGAGTGATTAGAGAGAGACAGGTGTTTTGAGAGCGGAAGGTCGGGGAGTGTTTGTGCGTGACATTTGTGGTTGTTAAAGCGTAGTCTGAAAGCCAGATTAGTCTGTCCGACGTACTGTTTGTTACAGATATTGCAGTGCAGGAGATAAATCACGTTTGACGTGCCGCAATCGTAGCTAACCCTTATGTTCCACGTGAACTCTGAATTTGTGCTCGTGGCGTTCTTTGTCTCTAACATGTGCTTGCATACTTTACACCTGGGCTTTCGGCATGGTCGGCAACCTAGGCTTGCGGGAGTGGTAGTTTTAGTATGTTGTTGATGTTTGGAAGATTGCCTTTCAAACACCTTCTTTTTTTTTTTTATTGGGGGGGGGGTAGGGTAAATAATCTCTCCGCCAAACGTGTTTTTTTTTTCTTTTGTGCGAGCGTGAATAATTTCTTTATGCCAAGCGTTTTTTTTATTTTATTTTATTTTATTTCATTTTTTTGGGGGCATTTGCATTTGCAAGTTTTGGTTCCCTTTCCTTTCTGTGTGAACTATCTGCTTTGTCAACACTGTTCCCATTTCCTACTGCATTTTACTCCCTCTAATTTCTTCTTAGGGGTATATAAACATTCGCGGGCTGTACACTCGCTACCTGATGAAGAGCGGTCCCCGCTCGAAACGTTGTAATAAACTTCGAATTTGTAACTCCGACAGTACGCATCTTTGACTTATTAACTTTTCCCGGTCCATTGTTCTTATATTTACCTTACTTCACCTATATATATATATATATATATATATATATATATATATTACAGTGATGTCTCGTTAATATGAACACCTCCGTTCCCGTAAAAAATCGTCCATAATGTGAGTTGTCTACAAAAACGAAACAAAAATGCCTGTATTTTCCCTGTTTGTCCCCGAAACTGGTGCACATATAGCGGAGTATTCATATTAACGGGGTCCATATTAACGAGACATGACTGTATATATCGTACATAACGCCAATGTCGAACCTCTGACTTCTTTTTTTTCTTTCTGTGTTGTTTCAAAATTGTCACTTGCGACATGTTTCAGACCAAATGAATACCAGGTTTGCTTTTCCGCCAGCTCTGCATGATGGTCAATTTACCTCGTTTCTTTATACCGGCTACTACATGTGAGGAACATCGGTGGTTTTGATAGCACCAAGTTAAATGGACATTTGAGAATTCTAGCTTATTAGTGAATACCCTGAAGGCGAGACGTACTGAATACATGTAGGGATGTAGGTCTGTGGCAAATTTAGGACCTTTTTATTATAAGCTCGACCACTGATTCCAAATAAGTATTCTTAATCCTAAAGTTGGATTGAACGGAAATGTATTACCAGATGCACCGCTCGCTGGCAGTAACTCTGTCAAATGGCCACAACATTTCAAGATCCCTTCTCCAGGTCATACTTGAGAAAAACTAATATTTTTATTTTTCGGTTAATATCGGTTAAAACCGGTTACCGGTATATAATTTACGGTTACGGTTACGGTTATGGTTTTTATAAATTTCAAATAACGGTTTCGTTCCGGTTACGGTTACTGGAAAAATTTCGTTCCTAAACGGTTTTCGGTTTCGGTTACGGTTACGGTTTGAGTCCCTGGCGGGAACAACCAAACCACGGTGAGAGTTATGCGGGAAAGGAAATGTACCAGCATCTTTTATCGTTTTCTTTTTTCATTTGTTTTTTTTCTTTAGGGGAGCAAATAATCTTTACATTCTCTCCTGAGCAAATGCAGGTTATTAATATTACTATTATATTATTAATATAATTATTATTATTATCATCATCATCTGTGACAGGTTAAGAATGCACCAAGTACATGCTCCAACTCCAACGCCTGCTTTGGGCTGTCACACCAAGTCTATAGGGTCTCTTTTCCCAGAGTGCAGGTAAAGCGTACTATTGTCACTAAAGCCGGGGTCATAGTGCTCATACATCATACAGGGGACAGAAACTCACGCTGCGGAACCCATGGGATCTTGGATTCAATCCCCACATCTGCCCGCTTCGATCTCAATGAGCATCGTACCGGCGTGCAGTCGTGTAACACTACTGCGTGGTGCTATAGCCTCCTCTATACTGACAAAGCCTGGCAGATCGCCATGAGACGGGGCCGCCGAAAGTGAAAAGGTAGAGCGGGAGACAACGAATGAGAGGAGAGTCATATAACGGGCTCCACCCTGCGGCGAGACGTCGAAACACACTTTTCCCGAGCCATGGAATGTCCGCGTGTGCTCCTCGCGTTCCACGCGCATCTTTCCCGGTGCAAAAGCTGTGCGCTCACTAGCAGCTTCTCCGAGAAACGCTCTGTGCTACCGGATCCTCGCGCTCCGAATCTGCGACCATACATTCTGTGGCTCCGTCGTCGAACTGCCAGGATTTGTGAGTATAGAGGAGGCTATGGTGGTGCACGTTGAAGACCCCAGGCTAGCGGTTTGTACTGCGCTGGATAAATTGCTCATCTACAGCTGGGAGACGAGTCGCCCATTGAGGCAGACTAGAGCCACTCTATATGGCAGCGTAGCTGCCAGAGTAGCGACACGACGCAAAATTATCCAGATGCACGACGTCAGAAGCGCCTATAGTGATCTCCATTTTGGGCCCGGGAGGTTGCCATGGTAACCGTACTGCTAGCAACGCCGGGCGGCAACCTTTAGCTAGTTGATATCTCCATTCGTTAATTGAAAAGTGGTAAAAGACCTAAAAGACGCTTTGCATGGTGGTACGGCACGGGCCTCTGGAGGAGCGGCGCCTGTTTCTTGCGTGACGTAAGACGATTTGCAACCCGGGGACTGTCGGGCGACGAGAGATGCTGAGTATCGTAGGTGCACGGACAAGGCGAGTGGTTTTCCTGCCGCCGGGATGGCGGCCGCTTCGTGGGACGAACGTACCGTCCTTGTACTTTCGGACTTCGCTCCTATGAAACAAAATTCGATTACGCCGGCCACGACAGGACGATTGCCTTGGGACATGACTGCTGCTCGACTGCCCGATAGTAAGCGAATGTATGCTTAGCATCATACCTCTTCAAGACCCAATCATTCATTCAAGAGAAGATTATCTCACCGACTGGCGAGAAGCGACGTCGACGACGTATCACCCTCGTTTCGGGCGATGAACTGTCGATTGGATTAGACCAAGAAGGACAGCACGGCGGTCTACAGAGGATTGTTAACGCCACCAAAAGAGCCGGACGCCGGACATGAGGTGTTCTTGCCGACAGGCCAAGTGGTCGCCTGGAAGTTTACCGGCATGCAAAAAGTCAAGATTTCTATCTGGTGTAGCACGCAAACCCGTGTTAAAGGGGCCATGAAATTATTTTTTAACTTCTTCTTCCTTAGCTTTAATCGTCAACTCAAAAGAGAACAGTGGAATCACGCGGTCATGACATGCTAGGGCACCGGTGCGATGACCCCATGCTTCCACCGTGTTTTTTACGCACACCATAGACCTTGGCATTCGCAAGTGCACTCATGTGCACTCATTGGCCACGAACGCGAATTCAAATATTCGTCGACGAATTGATTGTTGACGAGCGCATACGTCCGAGTGACGCAGTTTTCGTGTCCAATGCGTGAGCTGGGGTCGGCTGACGTCATTTTGGCTTTTGTAGGCATTGCAAAGTGGATATTTAGAACCATACACACATGATGATAACATCATAGCACACGGACATTACCGAGCACAAAACGGGCCCAGCTACAGAAAATAAATATTACACTCGTAAAAAATAATTGTGTGTAACTCGTTAATTACAAAGACGAACACACCTCTGAGCATATAAGTTTAATAGTATGTGTTGGTTCATTGTTATAGAGCAGGTCACTTCATATACGTCATTTAAGCAGATGCCAGCTTGTCACTTAAAAAAAAACAAAAAAAACACTGCGATCAAGTGCAAGTTATTGCAACGAAAGCACGTTTATCAAAGTCTTCAGAACTGTCAATTCGAAAAACCGTCGATTAGTACAAAAGGTTAAAGATCGCAGGCGCTTCCTCGCTTAAAGTTGCTGTGATTATTCGGTGACCCAGGGCTGAAACAACTTCCCCTAGGCCCTACACACGACGTATGCCTTTCGTTTCGATTCTCAGAAATTCCAACATTCAAAGGAAGCTAGAAAATGGGAAAATGTTATCGTAAAAGCTATATCGTAAAATTGTTGATTACTATAAAACGTAAAGATCGCAGGAGCTTCCTCGCTAAAAGGTTCTGTGATTACGCGGTTACCTGGGGCAGAAACAACTTCCCCAAAGTCCAACATCCGACGCATACATTTTTCATCGATTCTCAGATGTTCCAACGTTCAAACAAGGCTAGGAGTATGCGAAAATTGCACGCAAAATGTCTTATCGATCCTTGAACACATCCAGGAATCCGAGCACCACTACGGCGATATGACTGATGCTGTCGCACAGGTGCTAATATCCAGAGCGATCTTCCACAGAAAAGGTATAAAGTCTAATGCTTTCAGATCTTCACGTTATACCTGTGTCAGAGAGCACGAAGAAGTCCGAAATCGTCGGCAAGCAGCGGCACATTACGACTACCGCGCACCGAACAAACTCGTATCCACCAGCTCTGGGCGCTGCCATCTTATCGGTGACATCACGGCTCTAGCGAGGTCACGTGACGAGTAGTCACTCGGTTGCTAAGGGAACCGAGCCAGCTCAGCTCGTTGCCATGGTACCGCGTGTGACCAATCATGGTGAGAGGCGGCACAGGGAAAAGCGTGGCGCTACTCTGGCAGCTACGCTGCCATATCGAGTGGCTCTAAGGCAGACTAAAGGCCGGTTCTCACATGCAGCGAAGCGCTGATGTTGCGCTGCTCACGTGACGTCACCTACTTATCGTCTGCCATGAGTAACATTTTTGACGGTGCGATACAAAGCCGGTGAACGCTCCCGTCAGCACGCACTTATCGCGAGGTCAGCGCTCTGCTTGTAGCGCTCCGCTGCACGTATGAACAGACCTTAAGTTCTAGGCTGTATAAACATACACACACCCCAATTTTATTTTTACAGACGACAGTCTGTAAACACGAGTCAGCGCAACATACGTGGTTTGAATACAGCGTGCCAAGCTTCTCCTTGAACTCATTGCCATGCGGCATTCGAAGCACGGTCGCGGTGACTCGGGTTAGAATCTGTGTGTAGAATGTCTTTGGTATGATGCATAAGCAGTGTGATCCCGGCTTAAAGATGCCCTGCGAAGCGTTTCTGGCCATATTTAGTCTGCATCGCGGTCGCTCGAACTATAAACAGTTGAAACCTTAGTGCCCTGACTGGTGCCCCGGCAACAGCACGCGAAGCGTGCGCGTGTAGGTGGGCCTTGCCCAAACGTGCAGACACATGGCGGCGGCCAGATGTCCTACTTGCAATCGTCCATACTCTGCTCACCCTTAAGCCGAGATTGCGGCCAAAGCTACAATCGCGAGCTGGCCCGCGCTCCTGGCTTTAAGACGTGCATTTCTAGCACGAGTGCTCGTTCTGCGGAAGAACGCTTTGAAGCAGCGACCCCCTGTCGCTGCTTCAAAGCGTTCTTCGCTTTGAAACAACACCATTCCAATATTTACAGGTCCTCAGCCCAGCGTGCGATCTCTTCAGTCCAGCACGCGCATGTTCGTTGCTTCGGAAAGTGAGCAAATCACGCGCCATAACCACGAACACTACAAGCTGAGCAAGTCAGGAGCCCCTTTTAGATGCGGAGCATCTCTTGCTCGGGTCTATGTCCCGCGGCGTTGGCGTCGGCGTCGTAGTCCGCACTCACAATACGCACGCGCAACTCTCCTCCTTCCCTCTCTCCAACTGCTGCGCGTTACTCTCTCCGCTCTCTCTCTCTACCAGCTGCGTGCACTGCGCGTGCGTTCGCTTCTCCTCACACCGCGCGCGCCCGCGCAAGCTCTCCTCCTCTAGTCTCCTCTCCTTCAAGTGTGAAAAAAAAATAAACGGCGAGCGGCGAGCGTTTTAATAAAGCCCCTTGATATGTTTCCGTTTGTCTTGCAAGTAGCGTCAAATGCGCGAGCGTACGTGGCCCGCGTCTCGAGTGGCCCTTGGAAGCAAATGGCGGCGCAGCACTGAATTGAGCGGCCTTTGGAAGCGAATGGCGGCGGAGCACCCGCTCATGGCACGTGTCTCGCGCATTTCCACAACAATGGTTGGCGGTACTTGTAAAAAACACCTTTATCAAGGGGCTTTACGTTCCAAGTTTCTGTGGCGCCATCGCTCGACGTCAGCACGCAACTGACTCTTTCCTCGGAACCAACACGATGCTCCGCATCACCCCATGGTTCCCCTCGGGAAGATGGTGTTTTTTGCAATCGTCTGCGACTCCAGCAAAGTATAGGGGGCGCGCTGGTCAGGCAAAATGGCGGACGAAAGGAAGTCGTTTTCGTCGTTCAGCACGCGGACCACCATAAATTTCTTGCACTGCAGCGTAAAATTTGGGTTGCATATAAAAACAAAGCGATTTTTCGACGGTAGCAATCTTCTTCTATACTTCGTCTCACCCTGCGATAGACTAAAGGCAGAAGCTACAAACCGCCAGATCCAATCACGAGCCACTTATACATTGCGTGGTATTTCGCTTCGATGCACGTATATGTGCCCGCGTCCAGGATCCCTGTTGGGAATGAGCGTACAGTGGTTCGGATCGAGCAATGAGTGACTCAACAATTTTACATTGCAAAGAAAGCCACGACATACTGGCTCTTTGCAGTGTCGAAGCTATAAAAATGACGCAGCGCTTTTGGTTTCAGAGCATTTTTCGTCCAGACCTAATCAATGCTAACCGTGTCATAGTTGAGCGTGGAGCGTGATTGGAATTGGCGGCCCGTGGCTTTGGCCTTTAGTCCATCGTAGGATGACACGAACTATAGTCAGTGCGTACGAATGACACAGCGGAAGCATGAAAATAATTGCTGGAAACGATCTTTGTTTCTATGCTGCCTATAAGAAACAAGCTGCTATAGCAGACGAAAGAGCCGAAACTACAACCTCTCTTGAGCTTCTCGGCGTTGCCGCTACGTGGTGTCGATTTCGCTGGAGTTGCCAATAGTAAGTGGAACTCTAGCAAAATATTACAAATAACATAAAGAAGAAATCTGATGTATTTTGAACTATATAAGTGAAAGAAGTTTAGAATTTTGAGCACATTTTCTATAGTTGACGTCGTCCTTGGTATGAACCAATAGGCAATCGAAACGACTAGAGCTTGCAAAAACCATGCACGATCTTCCTTATTGCTGGAATTAACATCGAGTTATGAATATGTGAACGCCGCACCGGTTTACGGGCGTTCCAGGCAAAGAATCACGCGCTTGAAAGGATTCGGAGGTGTCAGGTGCACCTACCCAGCCAGTCCTACCTCTAGAATTCTTTGTCGTCATTATCCGACGCTCTACACCAATGCCGTCACTCAACGCTCGTGTTTTAGACTGAAAGGTGCGCCCCTTGAGCGGCATTTGGTTTTCTTCATCTCTTTGAAGTGCCCTTTTAAAGCCGGGGTCACACTCCTCATAAATCATGCAAAAGATAGTCTGCATACACGAGTCACCGCAGTATCCATGGTTCGCACTCCGCGTGCCAAGTTTCCCCCTGAACTCATTTCCATGCGGCATTCGAAGCCCAGATCCCGCGGTGACGCGCTTTCGAATCTGTATGCAGACTGTCGTTTGTATGATGTATAAGCAGTGTTTTCCCGGCTGAAGAGTTTAACAAAAGCAGAGCAGTCCTACGCATCTTCCTATCGCTACACCGCCAATGAGATAGTCGTATTCGCCGATAAGATGGCCGACGAACAAATTACAAAGCAGGAAGTCCAAACACAACAAGCTACGCCCATTGTTTCTTAAGTTTTCTGTGACTGTGGAAGGGGTTGTGTTGACACCGATTCTAGAGTCAAGCGACATAAGAGAGTTTCAGTATTACGTGTTGGAGCAAACGCAAGAGCTGTGCGTTTTCCTTAGCCTTGCGTGCTCGACGCTGCGCATGCGTGACGTGCGCCGATGCAAGACCGCCCTTTGGACTGCGCACACGCCAACGAAACAGCACAGGGCTTCGGTACGCTCGTATACGCGATACTAGAACTCCCTGATGTGAACTGCCACCACTGCGGGAAAAAGAGTTGTGTCGCTGTCGTTAATTTTTTTTATATACATGTGATCCGTAATGTCATTGCTATGACGGTTTTGTTTTCGATCGCCATGCTTCCGGATGATCGGATATGAAGACACAGCTCTCCCCTTTTTGAGCGGATGGGAAGATGGAACCACGGTTTTATTGAACGTTTTCCCATTAAGTGCTTCAGCGACACGTGGGCGTTCGTAAGTCTATCTTTATTTTAGTATACCCTGCTGACTCCTCGCATGCTTCGTGGGCCTTTTGTTGTTCTATCTATTCTATTGTCATTGAACGCACGAAGGGGGGGGGGGGCATGTCGTGGGCATCGCAATACCGCTTCGCAGTTAGTGATATTTCGACATTTGTTTGCCGATAAAGACGCTTAAGAACCCATTACAGAACAAGGAGCGTGAGCATAAGAAGTTACGTCCTGCGTTTCTTAAACAGTGAGTATGGTACCGTTTTCTTCAGCTACATGTTTATGATCTGAATAAAATTCTTCTTCCTAATATTATTATAGGTGTGGCATCCACCAGTGACCAGTTAGTAACTCCTTTACTTTCAATTATGCGGTGATATCTGTTTGCACGGTGTAGAGATCTGATCCGGAGGAAATTGCACAAAAAAGTCATAATAAGTAAGCCAGAAAAATACACACACGCACACACACACACAGCAGGCGGCGAAGTTGTTTTACATGGCGTGCTGATTTAACTCAAGGAATCTTGCACCAGAAATTTTTATCGGTATAATGCTGGAAGAGAAAAATATATCGAGTGGTATTGTAATAATACTATAATAAATGTCCCTTCCCGGTTCCGTTCCCGGGATAACATTTGTTGCATTAAAATTGCGCGTTGCAAGACGCAACTTAAAGAAAGCGCACCTGGGATTTTATCCACAGCGCAGTTTCACTGTACAGTTGTTCGTGAACAGTGGAGGTAACTCATTCGGGTAAACAGGTGCAACGACAAGTGTGCCTCTACCCGCCGTTTCTCCTGAAAATATGGTAACTTTTTTCAACTCCTGACCTGAATATTTAAGCTCAGGTTGGGACATTTTCTTGCTATGCTCTATAAAAATATTTTTTTAAATTAATATTTCAAAAGCGTTTATCGACATTTCGCAGGAGGAATACTTACAGACATGTGAGCGAGAACTCAGACTAAATAACAAACTTTACTCTTGAATTTGCTAGCATAAAGCTTGTTAAGATGTTGCAGGATCAGTGAAGATTGAGCGCGTTCAGTTTTTGCCGTCTTAATAAAAAAATATAACGAATTGTCCTGAAGCCGTGATCGAAATAGTGTAAATTTTTCTAGAAAAAATGAAAGACGTTTACAATTCGCTGTAACTCCGAATTAGAGCGCAGCTCTTGAGGAGGAGGAGGGTAAGGTACGGAGAGAAGGGTATGCCCCCTCCTCATCCTTACCCTTTCCTCCTCCCCTCCTGCTCCCTTCCCATTTAGCTGGAAGTTTTCGAAAAATTTTCCGCTAAATTTAGCAGAAAAACATTCTCCGCTAAATTTAGCGCGGTATTGTTTTTGCTAAATTTAGAGGGGAAGTTTTTCCGCTAAATTTAGTGGGAAACCTTTTGAGCTGAATTTAGCGATGAAATTTTTCCGCTAACATTAGCGGGTAATTTTTTCCGCTAGCGGGAAAATTTTTCTGCTAAATTTATAGGGTAAGTTTTTCTGCTGAATCTAGCAGGGAATGTTTTCCGCTAAATGTAGCGGGACATTTTTTCCGCTAAATTCAGCGGGGAAACTTTCCGCTCAATTTAGCGGTGAACTTTTTCCGCTAGACTTAGCGGGGAAAATTTTCCGCTAAATTTAGCGGGAAAATTTTTCCGCTAAATTTAGCAAAGAAAGTCTTCCGCTAAATTTAGCGGGGAATGTTTCCCGCTAAATCTAGCGGGGGAATTTTGCCGCCAAATATAGCGGGGAATTTTTTCTTCTAAATTTAGCGGGGAATTTTTCCTCTAAATTTAGCGTGTAAAGTTACTCATATTACAATGCGCGGTTACGTCACAAATGAGGACACTCGTGACCCTCGTGACGTCACACGTGACGTCACGTGTGACGTTATTATGGGAAACGTCCCATAATGCACAGCGCGGTTACTCCGACGGCGACGCCGACGCCGCTCAAACCGGAAACGGGCGCCTATGGGCTGCACTCTAAAACAATAATGCTATAAACAGGGTGTCGAACCGAAATTTTTTTCGGTTCGGTTCCGGTTCGGGTTCACGGCTTTCGGTTCAGTTCCGGTTCAGTTCCGGGGAGCAAATAATAACGGTTCAAACCGGTTCGAACCGGTTCGAACCGGTTTGAACCGCTAAACTGAGAATTTATTTTCCGCGTTTTTTGGCAATAGGCACTATTTTAACAGTGAAACGAGTAACTATACACCTTTTTTATCGTTCGTATAATCCACTTTTATTTTCACGTACCAAAAATAAATTTCGCTATTTAATTTTGATGAAACAGCAAAATAAAAGCTATACTTCGTTCCAGCTTAGGTTCGAGCCCGGCCGATGTTATGAGCCGAAGGGGCGATCAAACAGCGAAAAAGGCACAACGTCATGGCGTGCTCTTTGCAGTTGATAGGACCAGCCGCTATTTGCCGTCTCTCTGTGCGTGCTCCTACGCCGGCTAGTCCTATCAAGCGCAGAGAGCACGCCATGACGTCGCGCATTTTGCGCCGTTTGATTGACCCTTCGGCTCATAACATCGGCCGTGCTCGGACCTAAGGTGACACAGATTATCTTATATGATTAGACGCCTGTTTGTTGGTTTTACCGAGAAGTTATCAGGCTGGTAGGTCGCCTGAAATACCCATGATTGGTACAACTTTGCGTCGCAGTATTAAAAATCTAATCCTGTTGTGCTCTTGAACTTGGGAAATAGTTGCGGTACTTAAAATCATGAATTGGGCACGTCCTTGTCATATATATGCTGAAATATAGTTTACAAAATACGTTTCACAATATGTATGATGACGACGCAACTGCGCTAAAAGCAATAATATTTTCAAAATGTCAAGAAAGGTTTAGGACAAACCCTTTCAGTCTACCTTTTATCGAAACACTGAGCGACAATCACAACGCCTGCTTTTCTGAGCAACATTGTTTACACTCAGCACAATGATGCAGGCGAATAATCATGCAGAAAAGAGTGACCTTCGTACTGAAATTGGATCTGTCTTAAAATAGCACGCACAGAAGTGAACATTTCCGACATAGCTTGACGTTTGAGGTTTGTTCTTGACAAAAAATGGGTCAGTTCAATTAAAAAAAAAAAGCATCACCCTTGATAATTTTTTGTTGTTGTTCTGTTAAATAGAACAAAGTAGTATTTCCTACTCTACTGGACATTGCAGCTACTTAATTGGTCACTTTCTGATGGTATGCGTGAGCAATCATCATAGTTCCGCCACGCACCTCTCAGTGTACTTCGTTTTCGTACAGCCCACAGACACATAAAATTGTTGTTCATCACATAAAAGAGGCAACATACTTCTATATGTTTGAGAAGTTGAATATGCGTCAGGAGCACATAAGTTATTTAAATCAGCTTAAAAAAGATTGTTTAAAATTTCCCCAAATCACTTATAGACATGCCTACCGAGAATAAAAACGCCGGAAGAAGTTTGCAGAGCGTATTTTATATAATTTGGTGGTGCATTTACTTATGATGTATATCTTTAGAGTGATCGTCCCTTTATTTATGTTGTCATATCTTCAGGAAGTAAAAAATATATTTTTTTTATTGTCATCAATACATTTGATTGTATGAAGCTCACATAACCGCTTGACACCGACACGGGAGGACGATACTCAAAAATACGTCATCTGTTGAGTCGGCGGAAATGTGTTTTTATGTTCGCTGTTTGGAAGTGTGAACACGGGGTCGCGGGGTATTCCAAGAAGGACGGTGTGTTCAGCTTATCGACCTGAAGACAAATGCCCGAAATGTGCAGAAAGAAATATAATAAATGGTATTCATCTAATTAATCCTATACAGGACGCCTTACTGCAAAAAGGAATATATAGAGATGCATTTTTAAAGCGTAAAAACGTCTGACGGAACTCCGTCTGGCTGGGTCAAAAAATTGAGAAATACAGACCTTCACCAACCAAACCCTAAATAGTTAGGAGCCCGACGTTTCAATCGGTCGGGCTAAATAGGTCGAAAGGCACGTAACCATCGGCGTATGTCAACGGGCTAAGGCACTTGAAAAAGAAAACGTGAGTGAAGCAAACGACACACTGTAGATGGAAAGAAGCTGCTGCTGTCCACGTGCAAATAGTCGCCCCTGATGAAAAAAGCGCATCGGTTTTGAAACGTCGGGTTCCTAACTGTTTAGGACTTGGTTGCTTGTGGTCCGTATTTCTCTAATAGAGATACGTGCAACAATGTTCCTAATTAGACATAAATAGGGCGAAGAACAAACATTATATTTCTAATTTAAATCACATTTGGACAACGGCTTGCATGAGCTCGAAACTTGGCAAATTACTGTCTCGGGAGGTTAACGTTATATTCGTTTTTATGTGCACTTTTTTGGGGGCCTTATTTTACAACTAAATTTTTTATCAGCCATGCGCGCTCTAACATTTTATTCGGCTACCGCATATCATCGCAGTACTCCTGTATATTGGCCCCGAGTGGGACCGATTGGAGCGCTGCGATCGCTCGACCGTGACGTAGGATGGAGGATCACGTGATAAGGCCAACTATTCCGCCTTGCTTTGGTCGGGGCTTTCCGGAACCGTTCGCTCGGTCCTTTCGCATTTTTTTCTGTGTTTGAAGCCTGATCAGTACACGCGTGGATTGCCTTCGGCAGATTTTGAGCTCAGGCAGCAATGGCTAAGCACTGTTCGGTGCCGCAATGCCGCAGTTACGCGACCGACCCAAATATCAGCTACCACATCTACCCCAAGGAGAAGCATTCCAATATGATTCATAAAATGTGAACAGTCTCACCCTGCGTAGCAGTACCTTTCTCATACGGCTTTAAAATCATTTGAACAATGGGGTTAAAAATGTATGTACAAGTTGGCGACACGCAATGCAAGTTGAGCTGAGTGCTCATATACTTAAAAGAGTAATTTACAGAGATCCACAGGCCATAATCTTTCACTGACTATATTAATGCAAACATCCCTTACAGCTTAGTGGCATTTAAGCAACCAGCAGCTGCATAAATGTGAGAATTTTATGTGGTTTTATTTATTTTACTTTAAAGGTTTCTGATAAAAGTGTGCACTTGTATTAGCAAGTAATATTTTTTTCTTTTTGTAACCGATCTGCTCATCTTGCAGGGGCCCAAACAAAACAATTCTACAACTCTAATGCACCTAGCTACAGGAGTATTTGCATAATATTTTTTTACAGAAGAAAGAAAAAGAGCAATGCTGCACACGAACAACTGTCATTGGCCTTTGGATGATCTGATATTAGTTTATGAAAATAAATGTTATCAACAAGCATTAATATTCGTCGCTCGAAAATTCCGACATCGCAAAAAAGTTACAAAACCTGTGCTTCACAAAACGTATAAAAAATTTTCAGATGCACCGTATTGACCCCGCGACTCGCGACTCGGGAAGCGAGCATGTTACCACTGAGCCACGAGAATTAGTTCTTTTTTTATTCCTGAGCCACGAGAACAACGGGAGACGAACGATTATATTTGGAAAAAGGTGCCGTACTTCATCGATCATTGCAAATCGCAATCTCTAAGACTGCTCCAGTTGTTTCGTTCCCGGCTCTGGCCGTGAGCTCCTCGATCGATTTCCAGCACGCCGGCCGGTAGGTACATACAACCCAACCAAGTAACGACACACGGCATGTACCTTCACCCATGCTTTCCAGTAGCACGATGAGTCACCGACGTTTCTTCCAGTCAGTGTTATCTCAAGCTCGTGCGGGTACGAAGTGAGTGCCGACGTTTGGAGAACGAATCCAATAAACGTGTAGCAATCCTTATCCAGCTTCTTGATATTACAGAACACGTGTCCCGCTTAAAGAACACTTTCGCCCTCAAGCAAGAGCCGGGATGTTTTGTGGGCCTTGTCCACAAACTCATTGATGCTGCTTACAGACAGCACAACTGAAAAGGTATACACAGCTGCAAAGGAATTCCCGGTCGAATAGAAGCTAAAAAAAAATCGCCTACCTTCAACGGTAGGTCGCACTTCGTAAGCATCCATTGCGGTGTGCGAAACAGCCGCCGAAAACGACAAGCTGATCCGTATACTCTAGTCCACGCCGCCGCGCTTCCGTGCAGCAACCGTTTCCCTGCTCGCCTGCAAACGGTCACCGGCTCCCCGGAAGCATTCGTACTGTAGCCGATTTTGGAACTTGACTGGGTCGAGTAGTGAAACGAAACATTGGGCTAAAAGAAGCCTTAAACACGCGTGGTATTAAAAAAAGTGACGACCAAGACACTCCATCCTTGACGCAGAGTGCAGGAAACGGTCACGTGATCCTCAATCCTACGTCACGACGATAGGCCCGTCAGGTGGCGCCACGCCATGTTCTCGGGGCTAATACTGCAAAACTTTTCAATTTGGACATCCCCTTCTGCTATTCTTCGTTTCAGCTTAAAGGGGCACTGCAAAGGGACGAAGAAAACCAATTGGTGCTTCCAAGGGCGTGCCTCTCAGTGTCAAACACGAGCGTTCAGTGACGACATTGGTCTTAGAGCGTCGGATAATGACGACATCCTTTGAAGCACGTGAATCTCACTCATATGTTCCCTTGGAACATCCGTAAACTGGTGCACGGGGCGTTCAAATCTTCATAAATGGGTGTTAATTTCCAACACTTAGGACGATAGCGCATAGTTGTTGAAGGCTCTTGTCGTTTCAGTTCTCGTGGTTCAAACCAAGGACGTCATCAACAAAAACAAAATTTGCTCTGACTTCTTAACGTCTTTCAACTATTAGGTTCAAAATACATCAGATTTCTTATTTATTTTGTGTTCTATGTGTTGTTAGAGTCCCACTCACTACCTCGAGCGAGCGCGATGCAAAGTAAGAAACAAAAATGGCCAGAAACGCTTTGCAGGGTTTTTTAAGTCCAGACGCAGCCGATGCTACAAGAGCGAGCATGTGGTCCTGACCAGTGCTTGCACTGGATGAGCATGCGTGCTTGGCAAGGACAGACAGCCCGGAGCTCGTTCTTGTAGGTTCTGCTACGCTCACGCTTAAAGTGAAACGGAGTATTGTGTTGGGAACATCACATTTCACCAGAAAACTGAACTGTTTAACATAGTTTGCTAGTGACATCGTCGCACTATATGCTAGTGGTCATTGAGAATTATTTTAGAGCGCAGCTCTTAGGCGCCTGTTTCCGGCTTGAGCGGCGTCGCCATAGCCATCAGCGTAACCGCGCGATGACGATGAGGATGACGTCATCGTGATGACGTCATCCTCATCGTCATCATCACTGATGACGTCCCACGTGACGTCACTGATGACGTCACTGATGACGTCGTCAGTGACGATGACGATGTCATCATCATTATGACGCTAAATTACCCGTTAAATTTAGCGGAAAAAATTTCCCCGCTAAATCTAGCGGAAAAAATTTCCCAACAATATTTAGCGGAAAAAATTTCCCCGCTAAATCTAGTGGAAAAAATTCCCCGCAACAGTTAGGGGAAAAAATTGACCAGCTTAATTCCCGCTAAATTTACACGCGATGCTCTCACCAAAGATGTGCATTTTCTGCGACTTGAGTTAAGCACACGTCGATCGACTCACATGCTAGTATTGGGGGACTTTCCACTTTCTCCCCTAGTACCCTTCCCTCCTCAAGAGCTGCGCTTTAATTCGCCATTACAGGGGATTGTAAACATCTTTCATTTTTTGCTTAGAAAATTCAATCCGGTGGTGCAAAATGCACTCTGCATTTACTGCGCTTAGAGTGTCGGCACTCCGTTCCCCGACATTGTTATGGGAGCCGCCATTTTGGGGCTTGTGCAGAGCAGACGCAACTGCCGATCGTAGTGATTCAAAAGTGCGACTTCCCCAGCAATAGATTCGGTGTTAGGAAGCTCATGTAATATTGCTTCGCTCTGTCGAGGACGGTTTAAACATTTGTGGAGCGAGGACGGAAAAGCATTTCCTGTGATTTCAGATAAACCTTCAGAAAACTGGGGACCACGATTTTAAGCCACAACATGGCCAAATGTCGTTACTCTGGAGCGTAGCTTATTTAGTGGCACGAGTGCAACCCATGTATTCAGAAAAAAAATATTCTTGCTTGATGCGGCGTCGCGAGTAACGGCGCGAATGTTTGACACCACGAAAATGGGCTTTCTGGCCGGACTGATTTTGCAAAAGAAATAGTTTTGCAGGATCACGCGGTCTGGTCTGTGCCGAAGATGTGGAGCAGAGGAAACTGTACACCACAGTATGTTTTTAGACCCCCCCCCCCCCTTTTTCTTTTTACGATGCTAGTCCAGAGAATACTTTTTAATTCTGAGGGACTCCCTTCTTCGTATGGGAGTACCAATTCGACAATTATATTCGTGTCATTTGTAAAACCGTAATTCTCCATTTCTTTTATTTTGCACCCAAAAAACTGCGAAGTTTAAACAAGATTGCGAGAATTTAAGCGGCTGCCAACGTTCGGCTGTCTCTCTGAGGCTACAAGAATCTTTCTTTTCAGGTACCCCTGCCGTACACGTGCAGTTCTGTTCATCGTCGGATTAATAGGCCATATTTAGCCTTTTCAATGCTTCTATTCTCGGAGACAACCTTCTGAGAAAGCTTAGCAACAACGAAAATATGTTTGGGTGTCTGAATGATTTATACATGTAAAATTGTTCGTGCAACAATTTTTATATTTACAGTAAACACCGCTAAGAGCTGATCCCTGACGTTGATAACTTGCAAAATCGCCCATTAGGTTTCCTCTTCTCTCAATGGCGGATGGCGAAAAAATAGAGGAAAGAAACAGTTGTTCCACCTCAACTCGCTATTAGAACAAGCGGCCACGTGATCTGACGCTAACTATATTATAACGTCAGTGTTCACCACAATCATGCGATGCGGTTGGCGAAGAATAAAGCATGGGTTGAGCTTTAGACATTGTTAGAGTTTGGTATCATCTTTGATTGAACACGAGCCAACACGAATGTTTGGCGACTGTAAAGAACCAGAGCAGTCGACTCGGGCTCACGACAATCTAGTACGTCATGGTGTCACGTGACTCGCGAGGAGAAGTCGTGATGGCATGTGACGTCACGCTGTCAACAACACTAATAGATCTAGAGGCGTTCTCAATTTAAGTCGACTTCACGCGGTGTGTCACGCGGCTGCGTCACGGGGCCACGTGACGTGACATTATTTGACAGCATGTCTTGGCACCATGACGTCACGTGACCACGTGACACATGATTAATCGCACTAGCAAAAAAAAAGCGCCACGAAAACTTATAATTTCTCATACATTGCAAATCGGTGTGATTTTGATCAATACATAGAAATACAGCTGTATTCTTTTACTTCTCAAATGCTCATTTTGTAATAAAAAACAATAAAAATATTACCGTGAACCGTTTTGAACCGGTTACCGTTATATTTTTTCCGGTTCAGTTCCGGTTCAGTTCCAAGATGGTGGCATGAATTTCGGTTCGGTTCAGTTCCGGTTCGGCTAAAAATAACGGTTACGTTCCGGTTTTCGGTTCGGTTCGGTTCCGGTTCGACACTCTGGCTATAAAGGCACGGACATATCTGTCGAATCAAATCAGTAGCTTGGAAGGTTACTAAAAGCTAATTGCTCTTGGATTTTAGCTTTAGCAGAAGCTAAAAAAAGTTAATTGAAGTTAAAAGTCGGTGCGCATTTACGAAAGCTGCATAAGTAGACCTGAATAGCATTGGCTGACCGCTGCACCGTAAGACATTTTCTCACTCCTTTGTAAACAAAACGTTGATTTGTTTAAACTTCGTGTCTTTCTTTTAGGTGGAGAGGGGGGGGGGAGGCACGTGGGAGTACAGTGTACCCGAAAAGTTTATGGTTCTCGGCTGTTTTCAAGCGAAAACGTCATTATTCATTTTCAGGCAGCACGCATGTTCCGGAGTTCAAATAACGACATTATCGTCTTTTTTTTTTAATTTCCTAACAGGATGTATTCCTTCGACGCTGTCGCTCTGTTCGCTGCCATAGCGGATGTGAAACAGCTGTTGAAAAGTTTTAACGTGAGCCTCAATTCAACTGCATCGTTCGTTGTAACATATTCACCCGCGTGGCCAACTTGGTAGCGCGCAAGGCTGCCGCCCGGGGCTACGAGGTTCGAATCTCGGTAGCCTATAGCTAGGGTTCCGTGTTGTCGGATAGATCTGAAAGCCACCTGCCGGCAAATTTTGGTATATTCCAATTTATTCGATAAGCTCCAGATTTCGCTGTGCCAATCTCCTCCCCCTTACCCGCCCCCCCCCCCCAGACACACACACACACAAATGTATTTTACAATAAATGGTTTGATGAATGCGTAGAGTCAATGGTCCTGGGAAAATGCCACCACACCTTTGTTTCAAATGTCGGTCAGGACAACAGGTCATTGTACTTTCGGGTCACGACAAAAGTCACTGTTTATGTTCCCGGTTTGCGTGATACTATTTGTGCTTTAGGGGAAGAATATGTTGTGTTTTTGTATCAATGAAAGCTATGGAGCATAGAGATTGCATAAAGGCGCGTAGAAAGATAGTTGAAACTCTTCAATTACATCGTTTACCACTTTACCTCGCGAGGATGCGCGATAGGTTGATGGAATAGTATGGTATAAATACAAGCTTCCCAGCAACTACCTCAAGGAGTTTATCGATTTTAAGGTATCGAAATTTTTAAAGCAACACTTGTGTGCAACTTTTGTCGTAGGACAATTGAGTATCGACAGTAGTAATGACACAAACGCCAAATACAAGTGAAGAAACATTTAATTGATACAAAAGCATTTTTTTTGTCCCGCATACCTTTACAACTGGATATCATTTATTTATTTTTAATAATAGACACTGCGAAATTTCACTAGAACTTTCGCAGAATTGGAAATCAAAACAAAAATAAACTCGGATAAACTCAGAATTTTCGGCAAAGAATAAACTCCGAGAAACACCCTCCGAATTTGACGAAAAAGAAACTCCGGAAACACAGAACCCTACCTATAGCTTTTGCTTTCGCTGGACTTGTGAACCGTTCGAGCGGAATGTTGGAACTTATCACGTGTTTTTGTGTAGAATGTCCTTGACAATGCAATCTATCTACTCGGAAAAGAAACTGTCGCTGGCGGCATCGGACCAGTCGTGCTTTCGCCGACGTTGCAAAAATCACGGTACAGAGTCATGGCCAAAAGAAATACGAACACTAGGGCGACGACCGAATGAGGCCTAGGGTGCCTCAAATCGGCGGATATAAGAGGTCAGCTCACATTTGTTTCATAAATTGTAGCAATATCAAATTTATGATTCACCACCAAAAGCGCAGCCCTTACGCTGAGCTCTGCGGCGACTGATCGTGCAGCCGTAGGAGCGTATTATTCTATTGACATATTCTGCTCAGTCATTCGATTGAAGACATTTAAATTCCGTTTAGGAGGGGCGTCGCTCTTCAATAATGCACTTTCCTGGCTTGTGCGCTATCAATGTAAACATTAGGCTAAAAAAACGCCCTTCATTGACTGAAAGTGAATTCGCGTCGTGAATTCCCTCTGCACTGCAGATGCCAATACTCAATTTTGCGTGCTTTCGTTTCTACTGCGATCGCTGATAGCCCTTTGATTGCATACAAAGAGAAACAATTCAAGGGTGCGATGACACAAAGCTTCTTCGGGCAGTTCTGGAGGCACTTGGCTGCTTTTCAAACCTTCTTCACTGAGGGCTCACCTCTGCCTGCTTGAAGCAAAGTGGCCCTGTCTGGCTATGCTGGAAAAAGCAGTGGAGAAATTGCATCATGACGTCGGCGGTGGGAGAAGCCTAATCTCCACCGCCAATAAACTACGTCGGAAGAGAACTGCACCGTGACGTGTCCAGTGACGTCGCCGAACTGCGGCGATTGAGTTGAAACTACATCGTTGTTTTTCTCCCTACAGTGAATTTCGGAGAATCGCAAAACTCGGCAGTGAAGGGTTCTAGAAATTAATACTCTTAAGTATCCGAAACGTATAAGTGCCGAGCAATTTATTTAAACTATTCTTTTTTCAAATTTGTCACAAAAAATATTTAGTTTACGTAAGTTACACAATGACTATTAGCAATGCATTAGCTGCAGCCCTTTACGTTGCGCAGACAGGCAGTCATGGCCGACAACACGAAGAAGCGGAAGTAAAGTCCTCGCGCGTCGGTCCACCAGATTAGCCTTCTGAACGACGTTTTGACAGGAAACCAAGTTTTAGTGAGGGCCGCCAGTGACAGTCCTCTGACCAAGCCTGAGCGGCACGATTTGTGGGAGAGAATTGTGAACGAGCTGAACGCCCAAGGCCCGTCCATCAAAACGCGAGCAGAATGGAAGGGCCACTGGAATACTCGTGTGTGCCGCGCCCGAGCACGGGGTTTGGACATAGCGCGTGCTGCTCGGCCGTGTATCACTACTGCGTGGAGCACGTTAAAAACCCCGGGATAGCAGTCGTACGGCACTGGCTACATTGCTTATCTACAGTGGGTAACTATGTCGCCATGTTCAGGCAGACTAAAATCCTGCTGTATAAACAACTAACGACAAATTGGACTTTTCGAGTTTGTTCCTCTGCGTTAGTGCAACTTCTCTCGTGCAGCTCGAGAAAGAAAAAATGTTCCTTCGGGGGCTAAATTTTCGGTGAAGTAGGAAGAAAAAAGGAAGAAAGGGAATATTTACCTAAAGTGGGGTTCGTAGTAGAAGAGGAGGGAAAAGAAAATCAGTTGTTAGTCCCACGGTGTGTATAGTATTTTCTTTATGTGTATGTTTATTCTGGTTCAGCTGGCCTTACCTGAAGTAGTTGATTTAAAATAAAGTATATATATATATATATATATATATATCTACCTGAAGTATGAACCAACTATCTCAACTTAGGCCTGTTACCGTTGCTTGGCTTTTCGCTCAGCCAAATTGCTTATATGGGGTGCACTCAAATGAAATCGTGTTGAATCGTGTAAGAGTGTTTAGAATATTTATCGTTTACGCCGCCGAACTTGCATCGCTCGAAGAACTTCCTTTTTGTGAGCGCCTTCTCTGCTTGAGTTCGCTGGAAACACAACCACTTCGATCTGAGGCAACCAATGCTAGCGTTGGTAACATCAACAAGTACGCGACTCACAGAGCACTGGTGAACACCAATGTTTTCGTCGCTCCCAACGATTCCCTGGAAGCCGCCAGCGGCGAGGAAGCGTGGAGCTGCGAGGACTTGTTGTTCGACCGTCAGCACATGGTGCCCTTCGCGACGACGCTGGAGCTTTCCGCGAAGCTGGTCGCACAGCCAGCGAGTCACCCCTTTAGTCTGCCGGTATTCGCCCACAAACCTCGCATCGCTCGTCTCGAAAGCATCCCGGTGATCTCTAAATACTCGATCCGCTGGCGAACCCAACCGTAGACATGCATATGCTAGGGTCGCCATCTTTTACGATGCAGAATGATCTCCGGCTTCGTCTCGACCACTCAGTTAACTGCACCGTCAAAGTGCATCATGACAACATTTTAAAGGGGGGACCCACAGTAGTGTCCTTCCGCCTGGCGGAAAGTCCCTCCGCCCGCCCTCTTTTCCCTTTTCTCTCTGTCTTGTAGCACGGCGAGGCGAGGGGAAAGGGTCCCCTCTTTGCGCCGGCTTCTTCTGAGAGGATAAGCCAAGAAAATCCCCATTCTGAGCGACGGGCGATGGGTGCGGCAGCAGCGACCTCGTGACTTACAGGTATCTTCTTACAGCTCCTATCGCGTAACTTGCCGTCTTTTCTTTTTTTTTCTTTTTTTTGGGCGCTCAAGCCAAGACTAGCCCCTTGGGTGCAGGTTTTACAAGTTTTGACGAGCTGAAAGGCTGCGCCCACGCAGTCACCGAATTTGAGCTTCTCGAAGATGTAGTATTTTAGGCCGTGGCAAAGCAAACGCATACTTGGGAGCTGCGATGCATCCCTTCCCGCACCCATTGAAGGCAACGCTTGATAGATATTCTCGGTTGATCAAGGAGTTCAAAAGACACGCGCGAAATGCGGTGACTCGAATGGCGTAAGGATGACTCACATGTTCATATGTCATTCCTATCTTCAAAAACGACGGTTTATCACGCTCAAACCTGCCTCAAATCGGGATTGATGGAAAATAAAATTATGCACCAGGCGGCAAAACATCTTGTAGAGGTTTCTTGCTTTTTAGCAAAGCAGAGCACAAATTATTGTGTGCGTCACCTCACACAAATGATGACCAATGAATGTAGATGAGCATTTATAGCTTGAGCACATCCCAACAGCCACAGGAGGTGACAAGGCAGCAATGATGTGCTGATACTGAAACTTTTAGTGGACTCGTTTTTAGTTCTTGGATAAACCGTAAACCAACAAATAAGCTAGGTCCTTTCTGTAAGCATTTCTTTATCGAGGTGGCTATCGAAGCATGTTGTTTTGCGTCTTCAACGCTGCTTAAATTTGTGCTGCCACTTTAAATTATGCTTGAAAGGATCAAACATTAAAAAATAATCAAACAAAGCAAATTTTTTTAAACATGAAATGCATTTGTTATTTGGTATTGCAAACACATTTTAGGCATAACTGCCAACAACAGTTAGCACGGACAAATCCATCGCCGGTCTCTCTAGTTATGTTTTCTTAGTAGCGAATGGCGCTGAAAACTGTTGAGGCAAATATCTAACCTAAGTGGCAGAGCTCGAGTGCCAGACAATACATGTTGCTGGGCATGAAATAGTAAAAAGCCCCGATGATCGCGTTCGGGCCAACAGTGCCACGTAATGTACGCATACCGCTACAATATCAGCGCAAGCATCATAAGTGCATTGGATTTATTACATAATTTGTTTTAATAAATGAGTGCTGTTTCAAGAAATCGTCGCAGCGCCTCGATTATCACAGTTAGACAACGAGTCACACTTATTAGCGGCTTTGGCTTGCTTTGTCAATGCGATTAAAAGCAGTCATCTCCATGGTTTCCACAAAAGTGAGATTCAGGCTTCGCCGGAGATTGCTACGGTTACACATGGTACATGCTTGTTCAGTTCCATCTCGCATACGCTTTTGCCTCGGGCCAAACAGGTGCATCTGACTTTATCTGGGCTCACCTTGGCCTTTAGCGCGACCGTTATCAAGATCTGAAACAGACAAAGCATAAAGTGATTTGAATCAACTCAGGATTCTAGGTTGAGCGAAATATTTACGATGTTCGAGGTTCCCTCAGTCGTCTTTGTATATCTATTTCCCCCTCGCTCACCACTTCCTTTCCTCCAAATAAACAACGTAGATCATTTTATGAACCAATTTCAGTAATAGAGCGCACTCGCAAAATGCCCACTTGGCGTAAGGAAGGCCTTATTTAACAAGTAAGTTTGAGCAATGAACTGGTCTTTACTGTGCGTGACACAGCTAGCACGTGAACACAATATTGAAATGCATTACGTAAGGGCCATGCAGTATTTTGTGTATAGGAATTCAAACTGACGCCTCGTAAGTTGGTGCCCAATGGAAGCACTCTTTTACCGAATTGCTCGTATAAAAATAAATAAGCTTTCCAACTATAAAAAAAGATACCACCACTTTTTTGGGGGGGCCAAACAATTCACTGATTTACCCGCTACCGTTGATTGCGGTGTAGCGGTATGCGTACATTACTTCGAAACCGCTAGTGCAAAACACGACATCGGCGCTTTTTGCTATTTTCCTCAGCAGTGTGCTTGGCTCGCACTAAATTCCACCGCTTAGGTTGGACACTCGCGACCTAAACATCTTCAACTTCTAACAAGAAAAAAGTGGGAAACACCGGCGATCGCTGTTTGTTCGTGCTAAGTGCGTGGCATAGGGGTACCTCAAAAGTTTTTTTTTTTTTTTTTTACAATGTCAAATACAAATTTCTGTGTCACTGTGTTAAAAAAATTGTCCGTGCTTTGCTTTAGCTTTTGTGAGACAACCACAAATACTTCGGAAGCGGCGGCCCGTGCTATGGTACCAATACAAGCAACGTTGAACCATAACACGGCACTCTAGACTCGGCCAAAAAGGGGTTTAATATTGTATTTTCCGCTCCATAGCCGCACTTAATAAAGAATGTTTACAGCGAGTCTAGCTATATCTGTTGGGGTACGGACCGTACGGTTATCGAACTGGCTAAGAGCGATTGACTAAATCTTTCGAATATTGACATCCACCCTGATGCCCTCTCACCTCAGGTGGTTGTTGAATCTGTAAATAGATCCCATACATTTGGCACAGCCATTGTTCTGCGAATTAGCACACAACAGGGGCAGCATTTTAGTAAATCGTTTTCAAAGGTCCGCTACCACTTCAGGCGCGCGCTTCAGAGAATGCATCGAAGTGGCAGTCCGAGCTCCCGCTAAATATAGCGTGGCCTGAAAACATAATTGCCAGTTCTCCAATAATTTGTGCTCGGTGCTAAAAACAGAGACCTTCTACAAGATGCCCGCACCTGGGACAGGTTTTATTTTCATCGATCCCGATTTGAGGTAGGTTTGACGTGATAACCTGTTTTTTTGAAGATAGAATGTTTTGTGAACATGCAAGTCATCCTCACATATTCGAGTCACCACATCTCGAGCATGTCTTTTGAACTCCTTGATCAACCGAGAATATATAAGCAGCGTTCCTTCAGCGGGTGCGGGATGCATCGTAGTTCCCAAATATGCGTTTACTTTGCCAGGGGGCTAAATCAAACTTCGACAGCTCAAATTCGGTGACTGCGAGGGCGCAGCTCTTGCAGCTCCGTAAAACCTACACCCGAGGGCCTAGGCTTGGCGAGCGCCCGTAAAAAATAGCGATTACGGGATAGGAGCCGAAGATACTTGTAAGTCACCAGGTCGCTGCTGCCACACCCATTGCCCGTCGCTCAGAATGGGGATTTTCTCGCTTATCCTCTCAGAAATAGCCGGCGCAGCGGATCTTTCCTCGCCTGCCGTGCGATAAGACAAGAGAGAGAAAGGGAAAGAAGGAGTGAGGAGGACTCTTCCGCCAGGCGGAAGAATATTTCTGCTGGTCCCCCTTTAACGTCACCGCCAACCGCATCATATTACGAGCATAGCTTGAACTGCATAGGGAAAAACTACATTCCAATGTCAAGTCACGTGACCCGAGAGAATAGCCAATCAGTGCCCGATGCAGTTTTCTACATCATTTAGTTTGCGTTCCAGCATAGATAGACTGATCAACGCCTGATCTTGCTGAAGGAATATAATTAACCTCCAGACACTCGGATAGTCGTGATGCACAATTTACGGAACCTGTTGTTGCATCTTTCGGAGTTGTTGGTTCAGCCCTCATGTTTTTGTGTGTTCTCATGCACATTTCATACTTCTAGGACATATTCCACCAATTATAAATTCTTCCCCTTGTAAGGAAGGGTTACCACCGTAAATTTGCATTGTCACCTTCGGCAAAACTCACACACTTATGCTGTCGTACCTCCGTTTTGCTCATAGGCCCTACCCGTTTTACACCAGGTGAGCCTTCGTCGCCGATCACTGGCGGGAACACGCGCTTCGATAGGAAACCGTCCAAACTGAGCGTTTTTCGGAATGCAGTAGAATGCTGTACGTGCATAATACCTTTCTAAAATGGAGCGATTTAGTGGTTTCTGATGATGGACACCAAGATTCCAATTAAAGCCATACCTTCAAAACTAGCGATTCGAAACTAACTACTCCAAAGCACGTAAAGTACGACAGGGACCTAATTTTCTCTGTGATGCGTACTTTTGCGGGGAACGATTTGGCATGCGTTTCTAGAATCGTTCTGTTCTAGAAACGGTTATTCAATTCCATCAAGTACAACTTGATGGCATTGAATGACCAAACAGAGTACGAAATTTTCACACTCCCATCAGCTCATTTGGTGCAGCGGTAAGCTGAAGGAACACACTCAGGTATCATCGTACATTAAACTTGCCAAAGCTCGGTCTAGTTTTAATGCACAACTCTGATCAGGTAGCAGTATACCAAATTTAGTTCTCACTTTACATCCAAAAGGCGTAGCCATTATAGGCCCTGGCCTATGGGACCAGCATTTGAAAGGTTAATGATATCCGCTGTTTTAGACAGCAAACATTATTCGTTCCTCTCAAGCAGCACAGGTGGTGCTCAGTTGAATTAACATCCTTTTTCCTTTTTCTTTTTTATAACAGGATACATTTCTGAAACGTATGATGTGGCTCTGTGTGCATTGCACTGCTTTCAGCGGCAGCGGATGTCATACAGTTGGTTAAAAATACGAACTAGAATTTTAATTCAAAGCTGTTAGCGAGAGAACATAGACAGTTTTTACTGAAGGCCCGTCTGAGTTCTTCGATCTACTGCGAAACCGCTTTAATGTCAGTGAGTAAAACAACTTTTTATTCAAACCTGGAATATAAGTAGTTTTTTTTTGACACGTCCTAAGGCAATCGTCAAAATAACTTCATTTTTTCTTTCACTGCATTTTTTAAAGATCAGTGCCACCCAAACATATTTAGGTGCTCCGCGTGCTCCACTCCGGACCTAGCTAAAATTAATCGATTTTAGTTCAAATACTTATTGCTAAAAAATCGAACCCAAATAGTTACACATATTTATAAAGACGAAATAAATCAAACATTGTTTGTCGTTTTACTTTTAATATTCCAGGGGCAGATATGACTCCGCATGGTTCCTTATCCTTAACTGCTAGTTCTCGTCAGACAGGCAGAAGTTATAGTAACTGACAGTTTAAGAAATGTAGGGTGCGGCGAGTCTCGCGTATTTTATTATCGTCCCGCATCAAATAGGACAGCGGCTTTAAAAGAGCCATGAAACGATTTTGCTACTTTCGATAAATATTACTTACACTCTAAGAAATGCCTGCCGGTCTACTTACACGCAAAACACTTAAAGAGCCAGTCTCTGTGATATAAGAAATCAGCTCATCGAATTATGAGGCGGGAACATATTTTAGACCTGAAAATTAAATCTGCGGTGTGGCATTGCGCAGTGCAAAGCGTCATGCTTGCACTGCGCAGTGCCACAGCACAGACTTAATTTTAATGTCTGAAAGGATGTTCCGCCTCATCATTCGCTGAACTGATTTCTTAGATAGCAGAGATTGGCTATTCGGGTGCTTCCCGGGTAAGTGGACACGCAGGCATTTTTAGAGTGTAGGATCATTCCCTAACGTTGAGAATTGAATAAAGTTGCCTTAGGTTTTCTTTCTAGGCAATCGCAGTCGCCGAAAAAGTTCCAGAAATATGAGCATCGTTCATCCCCTCAACTCGGAACAAGAAGCGGCCACGTGGCATGGTGCCTATCTATACGCCGCCGACGTTTCTCATAGCCACGCGCAGGGGTTGGCAAAGTAGAAAACGCGTGCTGAACTCCAGGCATTCCTAGAGTTCGGCTATTCACATCCCCGCTGTGGTTAGACACGAGACGCTACCCAAATGTCATCCGAGGCCTTGATAGTAACGAGCCGAAGTCAAGTGCTCACTCAGTTCTCGTGTCCAATTCATGAGTCGCGCTCGACTTTCGCCAGGCGGGTGGGTTGGATATCACCATTGCGTGATCAAGCCTTGCGAAGGCAAGGCTGAAAGCAATAGTCCTCTTTTATACTCCCAATTTCACCGCGACAAAGAAGCTTCTGAATCAGTGACGATCTGCGAGTATATGGGCCAGGCTATACTCCGTTTCACGATGACATGGTGAACTGTGGAGGCTGCGGCCTCCGCGATCTAATAAAAGCGCCGGAGCAAGGCACCTGGTAACACTCCATGGGCCAGGCAACGGGAACTCGTTACCGCCACAGCAACAGCACCGTCCGCGACAAAAAGTAGTTCTAGGCTTCTTTTTTCTTTTAACGGCCATTGAACTCGAGCCCTTCAATCTCTAACGAGAAGATATAAAAAATAAAGGACAAATATTCATAAATTTTTGACTTTGAATTATACATAAGCCAACAAAGTGGCGTCACATCCGGATATGCTCCCGATATCTTTTTTTTTTTTTTGTAGCGCCGTGGGTATTGGCGGTTTACAGCGAAAACAGCGCACCCGCAAAACAGTTAATCAAGTACACTGAAACAAAAGAAAGACACGCTTACGCAGCCCTGCGTATCTGTGTCTTTCTTTTGTGCGCGTGGACTTGAGTAACTGTTTTGCGGGCGCTTTGTTCCCCTGTACATCATGAGCAACCAACTCGCCCGAAGCTCCGTTTTAACGTTGGCGATCGCCGGCACTCGCAGCCGCGTATGCGGCCGTTTCCGCTGAAAACACTGCACCGTGCTCTGGTATTAGCAGGCTTCACATATTCACGGATAAATTGAGCGTATGGCTGTCTCATGAAATGTTCCCGAAATGCTCGCCATTCTAGCGGACGAAAATGTTGCTGCGGTGGATGTTTATCCGAAGTGGGTTGGTTTTGGACCGGACGAATTTGGGCTCGAAGACGACAGCCGGCTCCTCCGGGCCTCGCGCCTCGCCTTTGACGTAGTGGCACAAATGATACCGTGACGTCGAATCACGTGCCTCGCTCCGATGCTCTGATTGGGTCGTGGAGCCCTAGCCTCCACAGTTCGGCAAGTTAGCGCAAACCGGAGTATAGGCGTAGCAAGCCTGTGCAAAGTCATCAACATTCCAACCCGATATCGCTTCATGACCCCTGTAACCAATAAGGACAGCCATCAACGAATCACAAAGCAATGTCTCTCTGTCTCGAATCACCACTAAGTGTTAGATGAATTACAAACTGCATTTGTTTCTTAAAATATATTTACAGCAATGCTGTCGCTCTTTCTGTTTGCCTGAGCATCGAATTTAAGTGCACAATGAATCCCTATTTTATTTTTCTCTTCAAAATCAGACGTTAGACAGTTGATAGAATATTCTACGCGGCATTTTAGATAAGTGAAGCCTGCAAATGAGACCACCTGGGCAGTTCTACTGAAGACGCATCTGAGCTGTTTCTTCTATGTTCCCACTCATGTAAAGGATCCAAAACAACTATCTTCATATTAAAACCCAAAACAAAAAGCAGTTCAGTTTGTAGGAACCACGTGTTCCCCGTATTCCTATATAGGCTTTGCTCAGGCAGGCCGTGGAGCGTCGCTATGTCGGGGCGCGCCCCGGATGCGAGGAGACGGCGTATTTACTCGCGACGGCTCTCCCCACCCTTCGCGGGTGATTCGCCGAAGGCACACCCTTTGAGATCTTGATACTTGGACGCGTCCGCCCCTCCGGGGAGCCAACCTACATTCATACCTCACCGGGCGCATCCGTTCCCGAGGAACCTTCTCTGTATCTACATAGAAGGTTCTTCGGGAAGACGGCCAAATTCAGCGGCCAACGGTGACACTCGCTGGGGAGGCTTTGCTCGACGGAGCCTTCCATTCTTTTACTAATGTTCCCCCTCCGTGATATTAGGGAGTTTTCGTAGACCGCGTTTTCCCTCCGCTAAGCCCTCCGCAACGAAGAAGCCGCTACTGCGCCTGCGCGCCGATGGCGCTGGCTGTACAGTTCCGGGTATCGTAGCTGGTTGCGGAGGGCGTTGCGCGACGTCGAAAACGATCTACGGAAACTCCCTATTGTCAACAGCGGTAGCGCGGACTGCGACTGGCGATCCTGTCAGAAGAGACAGCGCCGTTATCTCGGACATTGTTGGCCCTCTTCCAAACGTGTGGCGTTAATATCAATATATACATCATCATCGGGACCCGAGGAACCTTCTCTGTTTCAACGCCGTACCCCCCCCCCCCATAGGAGAAGCCAACAAGTTTCTACATGTTTTTAAGCCATCTTAAAGAACGCGGGACAGTTATTTAAGTTATTATGTATTCAGAAGTCCCGTACAGAATTCGGCTGAAAGGTAGAAGAGGCCCTGACAGACGCCATGCCTTTTAGGGGCGAAGCTCCTTAGGGGCTAGCCATGTCCGTATGTCCGTCCGCCGTCCTCCGTAGGCCGGCGTCGGGTGCTCGTGCTTCTGCTCGTGAGATCACGTGATCACGAGCACGTGAGCACCTTCTTACGTGCTCGTGTAGGGCAAAAAAAAAAAAGAAAAAAAAGTATAAAAAATTACGAGCTCGTGAGCTCACATGCTCGTGTAGGACAAAAAGAAAAAAAAAAAAGATGAAAAACACGATGAAAAAAAAATGTTGAAATCTGTTTGCGCAGTGACAGGACGAGTAGGGGGCTCTGAGATGTGGTAGTAACTCAAGACTTGGGGTTTCTGTCATGAATGAAACGTTGCATGTAGCCGCTCAACGTCTATGCAGGAGAGGGCGCTGCGGTCAAATGCGTATATAATCGCGTTAAACTTTTGCATGCATTGGCTCAATGTTTATAGACGAGAGGGCGCTGCGGTCAAATGCTCAAATGCGTATATAACCACGTTCCATATACCACACATTCTCCTTCTGACATGGATGAAAACGAACGAAAGGCTCGGCATGCTGCGGCTCAGCGTCTACGCAGACAAGCACCACCAGAGCTTCGCCCCAACCAACATCATTCACCACGTGGAGATGCGGTCAATTTTTTCTTTGCTCTTACTACGGATTCCATGCGGAAGACATCCGCGAAACAAAATATACGATAGACAGTCTTTTATAATCGCCTATCTGTTTTGGGAGCTTTAGAACAAGTGAACGCCAGGCGCCTTTCCTAAATATCAAACACGGCCATTTGAACAAATAAGCGAATGTCGACACACATGAGAAGTTAGGTTTGCTAAGCTGTTGTTTCTTTTAAAGTTTGATAAATATATGTGTGGGATTTATTATATCCGTCCTTTTCGTGCTAGCGAGAGAGTTGCCGGAAGAAAAACCTGAAAATGTCAATAGAGGGCTGTACCGATTTTTCTCAGAGCTGCAATGTTTGTGTTGACGGTTAACGTGTTCTTCTTTTTTTGTGAACCACAGACTTTAGGCACCATGTTTCTTGTTCCATTTATATTCTAATTAGGGATTGAAATAATTAAACATATCAGTGACTCTTGAAAGGTACGAAGTTTTGTTGTCAAGTATGAATTCCCATAACAAACAATTATGTTTTTCACTTCTAGGACACCATGGATAAGCCTCTGTGCAGAATGGTAGACGGCTACTATCGTTACTGGGCCACTGACGAAACAACAATACGTTCAGCGCTGAACTACGTGCCCGAGCCTGAAGACGTGTTCATCGTCAGCTACCCGAAATCTGGCAATACATGGCTTATTCATATCGCCTACAACATCATCAACGACCGTGCACCTCCAGCAAACCAGATAGACTATATCCGGGAGATATCTCTTCTGGACAAGCACGGCGCGGAGTCCGCAAGAGGAATGCGAAGACCAGGATTCATCAAGACCCACATGCCTTTCCACCTGCATCCGTACTCGAGGGACGCCAAGTACATCTGCATCTGCCGAAATCCGTATGACTGTTGCGTATCGTTTTACCACCACACCAGGAACATACCGATCTATCCATTCAGCGACTGGACGTTCGACGAGTTCTTAGAAATCTTCATTGCGGGAAAGGTTGACTTTGGAGATTACTTCGACCATCTGCTGTCCTGGTACGATCATCGCGATGATCCAAACGTGCTCTTCTTGACCTACGAAGACCTCAACGAGGACACCGCTACGTGGGTGATGAAGATCGCAGACTTTCTCGGAGACGATTACGGGAAAAAGCTACGAGCCGATAAAAGGGCCCTGGAAAACGTACTGAACAGAACAAGTTTGGAAGCTATGAAGGAACATGTAAACGTGGCGCGAAGAAAGTTTGTTGTTGAGGGGAATTTGGTTCCGGTAGATCAAAGACCCAAGTGGGCAAACCGCGCGATGAAAGACATGGGCAATAGAGTGCCCAACATTAATCAGCCAACTGGAAATTTTGTACGCAAGGGTGTCATCGGAGACTGGAAGGCGCACTTCTCCGCGGAGCAAGCGGCGCGTTTAAAGGAGCACATTGCGGAGAAAACTCGTGGCTCCGATGTCATGGGCTTATGGCAGAAACTTCAACTGCCGTAAAGACAGTTGTACTGCCGTAAAAGCTGTACAAAGAGCTAATTCTGAATATTCATTCAAATATCAACACTGATGGAAAAAATTAAAAAATAATAAAATAAAACCTTCCTTCCTTCTTCTTCTTTTTTGCGGACTTTTTTAAAGCTAGGGTACCCTCATTAGAACTTTTGCCAGGAACATTGAGGCATTCTACACCTTAAGACATACCTGCGTGTCTTCTTACCCGCAAAACACTCAAAGAGCCAATCTCTGCGATCTACGAAATCAGTACAGCGAATGACGAGGCGGAACATCTGTTTAGGCCTTAAAATTAAGTCTGCGCTGTGGCATTACACAATGCAAAGCGTCATACTGGCATTGGGTAATGCCACAGCGCAGAATTAATGTTCAGGTCTAAACATATGTTTTGGCCTCATTATTCGCTGTATTGATTACGTAGATTGCAGAGATTTGTTCTTTAATTATTTTTCGGATAAGTAGACGCGCAGGCATTTCTTAGAGTGCAGGTACTCGTATGTAAAGAAATTATAGATGGATGTGTACCTACGAACATTTTAAATCGGACAGAGGCCTTCGCCACCTACAGCCAGTGTTTTGAAGGTAACAGCTAACGTCCATCTTATATCTAAGAAACACGTCATGTTTGAGCCTTTTTGTAGTATAATGATAACAATATACGAGCTATAATTCCGGAGCCTCTCCTTGCAACCTGGTGTGCGCACCTTCCACCCTACTGATTGCCAAAAAGAGAATCAGAAAAGATTTGCTCATCCCTCGACTTATCCTGCCAATCACATAAATTTTGTTATCTCCATAGGCTGTGTTCTAAAATTTACTTGATCCGTCTCCGGAGTAAAGGTTTCGCACCGTGGTGTTTCAAAACTTACTCGCGCTTACTCGATGACGTCCGAATTTGCGTTCCAGAAGCGGGCTTTTTACTCCAGAGTAATTACTCACGCTACCCCCTCCATCGGGTGGTAACTTCGGATCAAATCGAGGGAATACGTCATGTGATCTCTTCGGCTTTTGCTTTCTGCGCCTGCAGCTGTCAAAGCTCGCTTGCTCCGTTGGCTTTGGTGGCGGACGTTCTAAATACGAAATAATGAGGTGCAGCCTTTTTTTCGTGGTTATTGCGATTTTTTGCTTTGAACGCACGAATTGACTGCATCATATCCAGACCATTTACCTTCCCCGGGAAGGTATACCTTGTGGGAACCATGGGGTTCCCTCTATTCCTATCTAGGCCTAGCTTCAAGCAGGCCGTGGGAGCCGTCGTCACCAATAGCGTCGGCCTCCCGGATACAAGGAACCACGAGGCCAAATTCCGCCGAAGGGGCCGGCTCTCCCTTGCCCATTTTGGGTGAACGCGCCTTCGGCACACCCTTGAGAGTTTCAATGGACACGACTGCTAGCGGCCTCCCCGGGCGCGTCCATTCTTCGAGGCTACATAAGCTGGCCCCGAAGGAGTACCAGGGGCTCTCGTCGGCGGAGGCCCTGGCTCTACGGAGCTCGCTTTTTCTTTGTGGGCCTCCGATTTTCCGTGAATCTGTCTAATGCGGCAGCGCGGGAAACCGACCGAGTGATACTGGCAATTGAGCCAGCGCCCAGACTTTCCATGTCTGAGAGCGAAGCGTGTTGGCATTTCAGTCAATAAACACGTCATCATCCGGACCAAAAGAACCTTCTGTGTTTAAAAGTGGTAGCCCCGAAGGGAAAATCCCACAACCTGTTGTTATTATCGGAGTGCGAGCGTAAACTGGAGCTTCTCCACATCCTCGTGCTCGGCGTTGGAGGGAATGGCGTATTCTCACGTTCACGACTGAAAATGTTCGAACGCAGTAAACGATGTGGGAGTAGTTTTATTTCCCCCAGAGTGTGTGTAATGAGACGATAACGCTTGTAAAGCCGTGGAGGCTTCGAAGAATTTATATACATGATCAGTCAACAAATCTTCCCCACCTCCCTCCCTGAGAAACTGCCTATAGCGGTTTGGAAGTTTTCTGGTAATTTTGTAATCATATTCGCGTCATAGCGAACGTAAGTTACACAGCAGTGTTGAGAGAGTCTTCTGCGTTGTACCGCTGCACTGTGTGGAAGCAATTTCCGCAAAATGTAATCGGTGCAAATTACGATGCGTGGAACATATGCGTTTAGGGCACCTGGTCTAGATTTACACAGATCGCGCTGAATAATAAAGACAAAGATTTGATGCCTATCTGAAAAGAGTAAGGAATTTGGATCTCAATTTACAGCCCAAAAGGAAGACGAGGAAGAGGGGCAGGTGGAGTCTCCTCAGAAAACCCCGCGTCGTCATTAATATTATCGTCTCTTCGAGTGCTTTCTCCGTGATCAAAAGCTATCGGCTGCTGTTTCCTGCCATGGTTGCTGTGTTTTCTTTTGCCGTAGCCCAAGACGAAGCCAATCAGCGTAGTATCAAGGTGATTATCCCGGCTAGAGTGAACTAGAAACGGCTGAGTATGGCGAGCTACAAGCTCCGCTCATGCCTTCGGACGCACCTGAAAATGTGGGAAGCGATCATATGGAACCAAGCAGCTTCGACCGCAGCACCACCTTCGCTGCGATCGACGCGAGCGACGACACAGGAGAAGGTCATATGGCAAATGTAGCCCCTTAGGGGCTATATTGTACTTTTTATGATTTTGACATCAGAGGTAACGTCAAAACACTACGCCACGAAGGCGTGACGTTACGACGACGCCACGATGTAATCGTCGACTACAACGTCACGCGACGCCAAGATGCTGTCGTAAGGTCGTTGTGACATCGTTTCGCGTCGGGAACGACGCCGTTTTGCGAAATCAAGTCGCAGTTGTAACGCGCTTGTGACATCGCATCGCGTTGAGGACGACGCTGTTAGGCGACAACAAGTCGCCGTAACCCGGTCATGACGTCGCGCCGCGTCGAGGACGACGTCGACGTGGTCGTCGATACAGACGTTGACGTCGACGCCCCACGCAACGTCAAACATCGCCATGACATGACGTTAACGTCGTCCTGACGTCACTACGACGCCTTGATGCCGAGTAACGTGGTCGCCTCCGCCAACATCAACACCAACGCGCCGTCAAGTCGAAGTCTTGACGTAATTTTTGGGACGTCATCATTACGTCGAGTGGCGTCATGTCGACAACGACGTCAACGACCTTGTATAAAGCGTATATATAACGTCGCATTGACAAGGACGCCGTCATCTTGACATTGCGTGACGTCGCCGTCGTCGTCAACGTCTACGTTGACATCGACGTCCTTGTCAACACAATATGACGTCAGGACGCACTCTTGATGTCGCGTAACGCGTGTTTTCAACGTTGATGATGACGTTGACGTCACGGCGTCGTTATGATGTCGCATAGCGTTGTGACGACAAGCTAGTTCAAGGTGACATTATGTATTGACGTGACGCGTGACGTCTAGGTTGTAGAAAAAATATAGCCCGGCGTTCTAATGTTGTTATGACCATGACCAGTGTGCCGGTCGAGCTTGGCCTTGGAACGCAACGCGTTTATCATAAAAGACGGCTAATCCGAACTACCTTGCTTGTAGCGCCCGAGAGGGTGCTACCAGCGAAGTTCCTTAGATTAACCGTTTTTCCCCACATGCGGAGGTGCAGAAATAGCACTCCTGTGGTCCCGTACACTCTATCCGGCTGCTAGCCAAGCGATCTCGGTAATGATGATTTTTGGGCCTGTACCTAGCACCACCGCGCGGCGGAAACAGCCTCGAGCCATTTCCTTTCTCAATCTCAGTTCCGCCTGGCAGATAGAATGGTCGTACGAGAGCTTTGCGTGCCAAGAATACCAGAGGTCATGCCATTGGGTCATCCCGACGGTCGTCGCATTGCAACAATCTCGTCTGTGTTTCCTTTTCAAAAAAATTGCTAACGTAAAAAAAAAAAAAAATTCGGTTTTTTGCAGTGATTTGCAGTTGTGTATTTTTTTCTCTACTTGTATTTTATGTCCCTTTGTTATTTACCGCTCTAGGTGCCCGAGGGCTTGTCAAGCTGTACAATAATGATGTATATACAGGGTGTTTCACGTAAGTGACAAAAATCATAAAAATAGGGTATTCGGGGTAAAAAGGCAATTTTCTAGGGACCGCATTACTCGTGGTGGCGGACGTCAGAAAGTTCGCGATAGTTAATATTATTTCGCTAAATAATTAAAATGACTAATTAAATTTTAATTAGAGCGAATATACATATGGTTCTAACTAGAAACGTGCTGAGCTGATTGAAATCATGAAATCAGTAATTTTCAGAAAGACTTCCTCTGTTTTATTTTGGATTTCGGCGGATTCGTAAAACGTTGATTCATTTGATCAAGTACAGTTCATTCATCTGCATGTTTTCGATTATTTCCTCTTTGGAGACCACGTACGAAGATTAAAAAGTGTTCAGAACATATATTCAAACATAGCTCTTGGTTCTCGCGAATGAAGATACCTTGTCTCTAAAGCACATAAACAATATTAATACATGTACACTTGACGGGACAAACAGTGAGATGTGTGAGACATGCAGTGAGTTGTGTTGTACAACGAGCACGTATACATCGCGACACTGTTAACGCGAACACGACATCGGCGCATTTTCACATTTTACTTCTAAATAGTATTAGCGAGCACGACATTTTGTCGCTTAAATTATAGAACTAAATGAGCTCTTTCCGTAGCAGTAATAACTTGGATGACATCCCTTGGTTTTAAAGAGAAAAACTGAAAAAACCGGCGATCGTTTGTTCGTGCTAACAGTGTCGCGCTCTGTACCACGTGCCAGCAAGCGTCGTACCGCGTTCCACGCGGCGGCGTGTGCTTTCAGATCAACTCTGATTGGATACATGTCATTTCTTGTGCATTAATAAGACGAGTAGGAAACGTCAGAAGGTCAAGTTGGAGTGGTGTACAGGGTGTCACAAAAAAATTGACACGTTCTTTTTACCGCTAAAATAAACTCGGCATCGCCGAATGCTCATTCTCCGCCCAAAGGTAGCACTAGAGGCCACAACCAGATGCCAAAGTTCCAGCCCGATCCGATACCTTAATCAAAAGGTATGTGATTTTCTGAAAATTTCAATGGGAAAAGGGCGGCCGACGGAGTTTTCGAATACATGGGGCTCTATGGCACCAGAAACAGAAAACGAGCGAAAATGGGCTCCATTTTCCCATTTAAATATCCAGGAAAAACACCTAAAACTTTTGAATAAGGTATCGAATCGGGCTCAAACTTTGGCATCTGGTTGTCACCTCTAGCCCTACCTTTGGGCGGATAATGAGTGTTCGGCGATGCCTAGTTTATTTTTGCGGCAAAAAATAAGTTTTTTTTTTTTTTTGTGACACCCTGTATTAGTCATTTCATTTTCAAACGTCGACCAAATCGAAAGGGGAATGTAACGCTGTTGAAGTGCGGCTACAACGGCCTTCGCCGGCCGTGGTGAGTCAGGTTTTTCCGGTTCGGAAGAGTATAAGATTATCCTGCCCCCTGCCATCAGATGAGACGATGAAGCGTGCGGTTGTGCTTCACGGCGACAGAGCTTGTCGGCCCTAGCGTATCGTGGAATTCGGTCAACCACTCAGCAAAGCAGGTGTCCTCAAGGAAGTGACCAAAACTGGATTGTTTCAAATGAACAATGTCTGGATACTCGACCTCCGGACGGACATGCCAAACAAAAACTCCTCGGGGGGGGGGGGGGGCGACTCTCCGTCAAAGGCCACACGCGTGTCGTCGTCGACCCATTCCGAGCTGAAGGTTGTGGGGATCTGTCCCACTGCTCGCCCGAAAGAAAGACACGCAAGGCGGCGGCGGAGTATCGGGTATCGTTATTGGAGTCACCGGAACGATCTAATAAAACTCTCTAGTATTTCAGAAATACAATTCGTATCTGTATTTCTGTATCGCGATACATTTTTTTTCACCAGTATCTGTATTCGTGTATCGAAATACATTTTGAATGTTTCTTTGTATCGCGATACAATCAGGGTGAAATGTATTTCGTTACATTTCTTGAAAAAATACTTCCCAGCTAGAGATAAAAAAATGCACTCACATTTGTGTTTTTTTTTCTTTTTTTTGGGGGGGGGCCCTCTCCCTCTCCCCCCCCCCCCCCAAAATACAAATCTGAGCGCATTTTTTTTTTTACTTCTGAGGGCACCAGGGTCAGGGAGATGCTAGTGCATTTTTACCATGCTGACCAAGGTTCCTTCCGATTCTGCAAACTATTTTTTTATACGTGCTCTTCTCTCTTCTGAGAAGTGTTGCATAGTTGGGGACTCGAACCAGGTGGAGTGCCAGGAGTGGAGTCAGAGCATCTTGTGCCGCAGGTCATTAGGTAGGGGTTTCTTGAGTCATTGTTTGCTGGCATCTAAAGCCCGCTGCTAACCGTCTCTCTTGCCTTAGCGTACACAGTACACCCAGCGGCAAAGCTGAGTCACAGTCCGTTGCAGCTCGAGCCTGGCAATGGTTGACTTGAAATACTAGTAGGATGACTCACGCAGTGAAGTTCAACACATATTCGAATGCGTCTGCGACTGCGCCCGTAATATTGCACGGCTTAAGGGTATGTCATCAGCCGACGTGAACGTGACCCGCTGCTCTGGTGATCTGAAACCCAGGAAGGAGGCCAGACGTGGCCTCGCTGTGCCGACCCAGACTTCGTACACCTTCAACTCGACTCTAGTGCGCTTTTTCTCGGAGAGCTCGCACTTGTGCCGGCAATATCGGGTCGCAATCCACAAGGTCTCGGTTTGGATGATGCTAGGCAAAACTTGAGGACGGCGATCCATGCGTCGGTGGCGGAGGGTCAGCAGGAAAGACCTTCACAACAGGGATGCCACCGTATCGTTTTTTCAACCCTAACAGAAGATAAGTCATCTGTTCCAGGATGCTTCAGGTGGTTTTCTATTGTCCTCTCATACAGCAGCGTGGTAAGTTTCATGTTCAAGGCCACACCTACAGATAAAGAATACCAGTAGTTAATTCCATCGTGATGTCCTGGGATCAATGTTGACAGGGGCCTCCTTATTGGACAGGGGCGTGGTGACGTTTTGATAGGATTTAGGGTGACATAGAATTTATTTAGAGGTCGAAGTATTTTCGCATCCCTCGTCAGACAGACAGGATGTCAAGGAAGGGACCGCGGTTAGTCCTTGATGGAAAGTTTTTTTTTTTGAGCCCATTGAAGACTCCTCGTCGTCCCAAACCACTACCTTCGAGGCAAAGTGCCAAGCCTACGGTAAAGTAATTTCGAGATCAAAAACTTTCACATCAAACTTCAAGCTTCATCTCAGTTGGCGTCTCAAACAAATGTGAAAAATGTATTGCAGTATCAGTATTCCTGATATATATTTCTGCCCTCCCTCAAATGTATTCCCGTATTTGTATTTCTAAAGGCTTTTTTGCCTCTATTTAACATGTATTTCCGATACGTATCGCGATACATTTTTACAGATATATTTTTATCAGTATTTTAGCTACTATTTTAATGTATCCCAGTATTTGCATTTCCAAATACATTTTCGAGTATTTCTGCCCAACCCTGAGCGCTACTACACCCCGCTTGTCGCTTGCCACACACTCCCCCCCCCTTCCCTCCGCGATAGGGACTGTTCTCAAAGCTGCTCGTCGTCATCAATGTTTATGGCGACCTCCGCAGCATCCGCTGGTGACGGGTCGGCGTGGCATGGGGGGCGGAGGAGAGGCAGGACGGAGCCTCCTGATAACTGCGATGGCGCGTGCAAGATCGTCCTCCCGCATCCTTTCGAAATGTAAGATGGCTGCCCTTGCGGCGGCTGCTGACTCCCGTGAGCGATGAAGTGCCCCAGCTCTGTGGGTACGGCGGCTGATTTCTTGCACCTCGCAGGGCGGGCATAGGCAGTCGGCGCTCGCCATCCGTGTAACTTTGTGGTGGGTTTGCCGGGCGGTGGGTGTTCATCGTGAAGCCTCTGAAAGGTTCGGGCACTTGGGCGTCCATGTCAACTGTCAGGGGGCGCGGCTGGTCGTGCCAAGCGAGGCTGGACGACCAGGCCACTGGGTGTCCGTGGTTGTCGAGGGTGCCCCAGGTGGCCGTAGAGCGCCGGTACGATCGTCTGGATTTCCGGCGGTGGCGGTTGTTCGGGTTGTCTGTTCCCCTCGGCTGGTAGTGGCGTCTGGGTCGCCAGTGCCGGGGTGGTGATGGGGTCCATCTGGCAGCCTGATTGACACGCGGCATGCTTGGAAATCAATAATAAAAATATAGGATGTCAGTCATATGTTCATTAAAAAAAAATCAAACGTCTTCTACGTAAACGCAGCAACAGGTGAGCTAAGCTCGCGAGAACCGTCAAGATTATACCGCTCAAAATCGCGCGCAATCGATCAAAATAGGCGGTAAAGTGCTGGTTCTCGGCTAAACCCATTGTAATCTTCTTTCTATAATCTTCGTCTTCGTCACCGACGTTGAAGTCTTCGAGGGTGTAGGGGTAAACTAAATACCATTCAGATCAGCAACACTTCCCAACTACGAGAGAAGTTCATCAGCCGAATCATAATACTGCATGAGGTCCGGTGACATGAACAGGTCCCGTGAGTCGACCAGACTCACGAGTCGACGAGCGTACACGTGAGGCGTGAAGCTTTCTTACGTACTCTGTATGGACCGTCCCACCTATCAGCCAAGGATGCCGCGAAACCTCTGGCGGCCTTACTAAGTTGATGTGTCCGGCGCAGCACCAAGTCACCAATGTGTCATTGCACGTCCCGATGACCTCGGCTGTCCTGCTCAGCCTGTTGCAGTCGGGCGACATCCAAGCTCTCTCGGGCATCACAAACGATGTCCCTGAGTCTCCGTCGTACAGTCCCTGCAAACTGGTCATAGGAGCGAACAGCACCCGGATCGTCAGCAGAATAACTATTTTCGAGCGGGAAAGTCAGCTCCTTGCCAAAATTAAGGCGCGCGGGTGTGAAACCGGTAGATCGGTTAACCGTGGTTCGGGTTGCGAACGCGAGTTCTGAAAGCTTTGCATCGCAATTACGGTGGC
>JAZHYW010069765.1:0-14521 GCA_037355805.1 Ixodes ricinus
GCGGCCCGTCCGTCTGAAGGTAAGCCCCTCGATATGTTTCCGTTTGTCTTGCAAGTAGCGTCAAATGCGCGAGCGCACGTGGCCCGTGTCTCGAGCGGCCCGGAAGCAAATGGCGGCGCAGCACTGAAATGAGCGGCCCTGGAAGCGAATGGCGGCGGAGCACACGCTCGTGGCACGTGTCTCGCGCATTTCCACAACAATGGTTGGCGGTACTTGTAAAAACGCCTTTATCAAGGGGCTTTAATCCTGAGTCATACCGGTGTCAGACGGCGTTCTAAAGCTCCTTTTCACTAAGCTCCTTTAAAAAATCGGCCAATCAGCTCGCGATGTGGAGTGCGCACGTGCTCTGTGGCGCGCGCACGTGCTCTACGGCGTGCGCTGGTTCGCCGATTTTATAAAGGAGCTTAGTGAAAAGGGTCTCTAAACGCGCCGATGCTCAGACGGCGTTCTAAAGCTCCTTTTCACTAAGCTCCTTTAAAAAATCGGCCAATCAGCTCGCGATGTGGAGTGCGCACGTGCTCTGTGGCGCGCGCACGTGCTCTACGGCGTGCGCTGGTTCGCCGATTTTATAAAGGAGCTTAGTGAAAGGATCTCTAAAACGCCGTCTGACAGGGTGATAAGCACCTTCATGTTTCAGAAGTAGCGCAAGGTGCGTCGATGCACGAGGCACGTGCAACGTCTGGCCGCAGGAAGATCATGGCGGCACAGCGCAGCACTGAGCTACATTTCAGACGCCATGAATTTCCCAGAAGTGGCGCGTGGCACGTACTCGAGCATTTCTAGAACAATAGATAGCGCCACTTTTGATACCTGAGTCAAGCCGAAACTGATAAGAGCGTAGGAAACAGCGCGCGAAACAGGCGAGGACGAAGAAGCACACGTGACGAGCGCTGCGCTCGTTACGTGTTAACCCTAACCGTCGTCGTCTGTTTTGGGCGCTGTTTCCTACGATGAATTCCCACCAACGCGCCCAACTATCCACTCTTCTATGATAGATGGAAAGGTTGCCGCCATCCTGACGACGCGGCGGCAACCGGGTCGGTTCTGTGCTTGTCGCCGTCGCTTATAGATGGCGGTAGCTGTCAGGAAGGTTTGTGTCGACATACCGGGCGCGATGCCAGGAGCTGGCCCTTAACAGCTCCGCTGTAAAATTTGAGCAGGTGCGAGTTTCCAAATATGTATATTACACGGGAAAAAAGAGGCCAGAAATTCGGGCGGAAATCGTAAGGTGCGAAACTCGTTGTACTCCATTATGTTGAACAGCGAGTCAGGTGGAGGAGTTTACCACCCCGAACTGAAAGTATAGTTTCAGGCCAGGCTGTGTCCGAATTTGCGCGGATGTGTCTGGAAGCTCAACTACAACAATGCGCCGCGGTCAATGCTACGAAAATCCTGACGAGTGAAGTTGCATCACCGTAAGTTCAAAGCACTGGGAGCGTGAGGAGGCCGCGTGGAAGAGTGCCTGCGGCAGCCTTGGCCGAGTTAGCGTTTTAGCGAGGTCGTGACTAATGACCACCCCTCGATAACATCGCGATAGGGGAGCGACGGGTTCGTCAAAGGAAGACTCCACGCATTCCGGCAGCCTGCTTCACCGCAAGCTGGATGTATGGGGAAAGCCACGCTCTCAACCTCCGTAGTCGATGAGCAGAGCTTGCGCGCATCTACGTAGCGTGTGGTCGGCGTTCGGTGGATTGAGCCGGCCGAAACCAGGGTTACGAGCGAGCTCCGGCCGCACCAGATTAGTCCGGCTAGGTTGCCCAGCGTCAGCGGCCGCGCGTCTCAGCGGGAGCAGAGCGGTCACTGCCGCGTGGGTGTCGGTCGCTCGATTGCGCGAGCAGCGTGAGAAAAAAGACGAGCGATCGCTGCTCCCCCAACGTGTTATCTCGCCGATACAACAAATCTTTCAAACTAGTAATGCGCAAATCGTAATTGTCGTAGGGCTACCTGATAGATTACATCCGAGTGCCAGTATGTTTTCTCATCATAACTAGTCACAAGCGAGCACTGCAAACTCGATGATACTCAAGCAGCAAACATGTGAACGAGCCTTTACCTAGAATCAGTGACCTTTGCTAGTACCGAATCAGTGGAACTACTGACCCTAGAGGACAGGGACTTGAAAGTTAGATTCGCTAGTTCTTCACCAGGAAATTCCACTGCCTCTCTGTTTTGTTCAGGTCAGAGTTGGACAACAGTATTGGAAACCACACTGACGGACGTTATGATCGAGTTGAATCTCACAAGAAGATAGAGCATCTTGCTTGCGTCGTGGCGAAAATAGTTTGCTTGAGAAGAATTCAATTTGCGTCATCACACGGAGAAGTTGTATTAGGATATAAAAGAACATAAAAGCTGCAGATGATAACGTTAGAGTACGTAAGTGTGTCTCATCTAGGGCTCGTTTTCTGTGGTTTGCAATAGCTGTTGTATTGAATAAGCCTGTATAAATATACATGTAAATTAAAGTTAAATTAGCACTCTTAGCTTTAATTAGTTTTCTATCCTATAGTCATCGTCTAGCACCCGTAAAAAACGAATAACACTCATACACTGATTTTTGAACAACAAATTAACACCGAAACATATTTACCCATTTTAATCGTTAATAAAAACCGGAACATATACGGCCAAATTATCAATGATGTTTGTTTTGCCGTGAGTTTTCTTTGAGGGTACTACCTGACGTGCGCTTGTTACAAAGAATGGTTAATAATTGAGATTGCAGGATGCGGTATGCTTCAGCATTTTGTTTTTCTTGATTCCATTCTTTCAGTGCTTACCAATCGATGAGTTATGGCACTCAGTGTACAGGAACTACGAGTACGACCCATTATTCGGAGGAGCGGCTTTGTGTGGCACATATTCTAGCCTGGGTCCGGAGGAAAATGGAAGTTTCCCAATGAAAATCCAGTTCCGACATTGGTCAATGTAAGTATATCTAGGAATCCAGAAATTTTAACTTTTAACGAAGATTAGAATCAGTATTGTCTAGCAATAAAACAATTCGTCACAGGGTAAGAAACGTTTTACACTTGTACAAGTTGAATATATTATCGATAAACAATGATGTGACTAAGAAACACACACAAAAAACATTAGCACAAACACACGGCACGTGTGTTTATCTTCTACTTTATTTCATTTTCTCTTGAGTGTAATTTTATACGGATCGCGAAATAGATAACGCTTTAAAATATTTAATGCATATAAATCTAGATGAACCGCGCTCTATACTGAACAGCTAATATCACCAGTTTTGACATAGATAGGAATATCCTTGTGCCAATAATAATGTCGCGTCCGTAATATTGATGTCTTACATGTTGCATTTCTTCTCTTATCTCGTCAGCTGTCACCTTCCATAACTCTGCTCTCTTATCTTTACAAGCTTTAAAGATACAAAATTTCAGGTGCCAGTTGAACGCTGTCCAAACAATTCACTATCTCTTCTCCTTTTTTAACAACAAATATTCCTGTGCAAATTGGTTAGTTTAAACCCATCGAATGTTTAAGTTTAATTTTGTGTCTTGATTTCACACACTCCTTGGCAATGAACGTTCAATAATGCAGTCATTTGCGTAGAATCAGATCGTACGCCTTTTCCGCTTGAGAAACGGAGAACGGAGGAGGGGTTTAATCAAGGAATTATAAAAAAACTAAACAAAACAAGATGTCTGCCAATATATTGCATTAAAAAAAAAAACTCTTTAAAGGTCTATTAGTAAAAACCCTGAACCTAAGATTACTATATATATATATATATACGGGGTAAAGAGAACCCTCCGATATTATTTTTCTCTTGTAGTCCTACCAGAATTTCATTCTTAATCTCAAGAGATGCCTTCGAACATTAGAGAAAATATCCGAGCGAAGAATCAACGATACAATTCGTTCAATTATCCAACAGACACAATTCCTTCGATATCCCCAGGAAACTGGACGTTGTTATCTATAATGCCACACTTCGTCCTGGAAGTGCCACACCACAACGCGCCACACCCGCCGACGGTTCATGTTCGCCATATCATGCCAACGCGGCTCCTCTGCGTTCGCCTGGAACATTTGGCGGCGCACGACACGGGTGTGTCGCGGAACTGCACTCCACTGGAGTATAGTTCCGCGCTGCACCGGTAGTTGACAGCGTGGTGGAAACTACGCGCTCACCGGAACTTTCAAACGCCTCCCTCTCATCACCCTAACCCCACCCTTAGCTGCGTGTCAACAGGCGGGACTGTGGTTACGTGGTCCAAGACCGACGGTTGACTGGTTGAACGAGCACGTAGCGAATCGCACATTATTAGGGAGTTTTTGTAGACCGCGTTTCCCCTTGCACTAAATCCTCCGCAAGGAAGAAGCCGCTACTGCGCCTGCGGGCCGTTGGCATTGTCTTTAGAGTTCCGGGTATCGTAGCGGGTTGCCGGAGAGCGTTACGGGACAGCGAAAGCAGTCTACGGAAACTCCCTATAGTCATATTGGGGGTGAAAGGTTCACGCACTGCGACCCTGAGTTGACGCTTTCCGCTCCTTTCGACACCCTCTTTCCCTCGAGTTCACCGGCTTTGTCTCCTTTCCTTCGCATTGCAAATACGACCTCCCCAGAAACGATGGGAGAATCGACCTCTGCGATGCTCGCTTCTTTACCTCAAGCTGTGTTCTTGAACAAGAACATTAGCAGCGTGAACGATTACCGATGAGCGGATCTCGCCTGCATGTTCGACAAGTTCGCACGAACAAAAATGCCGAGAATCGGAAAAAGTGCAGGGGGTTACATTAATTAACGACTTTCTGCACGAATACCTTAGATATCACCCCACCTTACTTGTGATTAATATCGAATTGATCGATATGGAAAGTTCGTTGCAGGTCCAGCTTATTCACCAGATGACGCGGGCCGACGAACACCCTGTATACTCCATTTCGCGTTACGATGGAGCGCAGCGGAAGCTTCGAGCAATCCCAGCCAATCCAGCGCTGTGAACGTATGGCGTGCGCCCACGCCACACGTGTTGCTGCGCCACTCCCCGAAAGTCATGTGATACCCACAGGGCATTGAATTGGCCACAATGGCTAGTGTCGTCCGTTGCGCTCTATCGTAAAGTGAAAAACAGCATAGCATTTTGTTTTAGGCATCGCTCCTTGGATGTGTTGTTCTCGAAGTGTCCTTTTCAGCGCCTCGCGCACGGTTAGGCGCTTTGCGTTCGATTGGTAGAGCGTTTTGTGCCGCGCCGAAACGGCCTTGGGGCAGCACTTGAATCGCTGCCACGTGCGCCCCAACCGATTATGACATAATACAGCACGAAACGAGTTCATCTCGACGGCCTCTTCTATCAGAAAGTGCCTGACTCTCACGCACTCAAAACCATCTGCCGGTATTCTTTTCCGTACGCTGGAAACACCAATTATTGCTTTCAAATTATTTCAGTTAAAAAATGTAAGCGTGTGTGGAATATTGAGTTTCAACTTACACTTGGGCCGCGCGTATATTAGATAACAATACTGATCGAAACCCTTATATATTTTTGAACCAATTAAAATATCAGTGGTTTTGCGTTGGGGATACCCAGGGGCAATCCTGTCCATCCGCACTAACTTTATGATGTATCGAAGTAAAGTTTCTGGTCCGGAATTTTTTTGCTATATGTTCGTTACGTAAAGTTCGAAAATCGACTTCAAACATGTTTTTCTATAGACTTGCAAGTTTGAAGTCGAATTTCTAAAACAACCCCACCTTTTTTTATTTTACGTTTTATTTACAGTTAGGTAATATAGTCGTCTCGTCAGAACCTTCCAACAGAAATTGTGATATATTGTTCGTATAGCCACTGATTCGCTGCGCGAATGGCGAAGCAGAAGGACACGTGTGTCAGCTGCTCCGCGGGATTTCACCACAAGCAGCAACAGATTGTTTGCTGTGTGTGTTTAACCCGCTTTCACGGCAAGTGCGTGAATATCGTCAACGATGACTACGACCTACTCATGCAAGATGGGGTGAGCCAGTACAAATGTGCGAAATGCGTCAAGCGAAAAAACAACGACGACGACGAAGTTCTTACGCCTAGCATTTCAACCACGGAATCTACGGTGGACGTGGCAACGGACACCGATGACGTTCCGTGTACTGCAGGTTCATCGACATCAAAGAAAGACATTCAAGCGGTACTGGAAGAGCTCGTCGACAACTTCGCACGACTAAAAGCGGAAAACGTCTCGCTACGTCAAGAGGTTCGTCGTCTCAACGACACCGTTTCTTTGTTCGTGAGTCAACGCTCCACGAATATTTCAGACAGAACTGACGGTTCTCATCCGTTGTCCTACGCCTCTGCCACTGCAGAATTTCCCGCCTTGAGTTACCGACAGCAGAGCCTACCGAGACCTCAAAGTGTGCTGCCAGCTGGCACATCGATGAATATCATCGGACCAACTGGGCCCCTTCCACCTGCAGCGCCTACAGCCCAACGAGACTCCGTTCCGCGAGGCACCGTGGATGGTGACGGCTTCACCCTTGTCACCCGCCGTAAGCCCGTAAAGCCCTCTGTCGGAACTTCGAAAACATCAAAGATAGCCGTGATTCAACGTGCTCCCCAAAAAGTGCCCTGTTTGTGTCAAGACTGTCCCCGGAAACAAGTACGAAAGACATTGAGGATTTGGTCGCGGCTGTTTTGCAAGGTAAAACTTTTGTATGCACGAAATTGAAAACCAAACTTCCTTACTATGCCTCTTTTCACATTCTCGGTGACAGAGAAGTATCTGAAGCGATAAACACCGTGTCTGTCTGGCCAGAAGGCTGCATCTTCAGGCAATATTTTGGACCACTTCCTGCGTCGCGCCACTTCGATAGTGCCGAAGGCAGCGTCGAGGCTGGTGCTACTGCAACGTAATGCACGATTTTTCTTTGCATTTTTAACCTCTAGCCTCATGGCCGAATACCATGAACTTCTGTTGCCTGTTAAACTAAAGCGATATGCAGGAATCAAAGACTCGACCACGATCTTACATTTAAATATACGCTCTTTTGAAATGTAAAAGTGATAATTTCATTACTCTTTTAGATCAACTCTGTGTTTCGTTTCAAGTGGTGATGCTTTCCGAAACATGGTACGTAACAGATGACGATGTTCTTATCGTGCCGGGTTACAATCACTTCTTTTTGAATCGAAGCGGAAAACGAGGGGGAGGTGTTTGTATTTATGTTAAACAGGATATTAGATGCGAAATACTCGATGACTTTACCGAAATTACAGACGACTATGAAATCGTAACTGTGAAACACGGACGTCAGCTGCTTTCTGTTATGTATCGACCGCCAGCTGGTAACTTTAATATTTTTTTGTCTTTTCTTGAGAGGTATCTTGATTTCATATCCTTGAATAACTACAGTACAATCTCGATAAACGGAACCTGAAGGGACCTGGAAAATCTGTTCCATTTATCAGGAGTTTCATTTACTGAGAGTATGTAGTGTAAGTACACTGAAAATGTTGAATGCCAGCTTAAATGCTGTTTTCACAAGTGCACAATTTGTAAACACCAGCAAGAGAATGTAGAAGGCAAAATAATGACAAAAACACCAAATTGCTGCTTTTGTATATTCACACAAACCATACAAAAACGTTCAAGCAATATTCATGTTGTCAGGGTTCCTTTGGGGAATGGCATACTTCGTTGCAAGCGCCGTTTTCGTGAAGCAACCGCTATCAAAATCACAATGACTTCGATCTTTTTTTCTAACGTGAGCGCACGGTGTTGTCGCTTCGTGGCCGCCATCGCACAAAGTAGGACACTAGGCCTAAGATGCGAGCAGAAGCCTTGTTGAGCCAAGCCTACCCAACATAGCCTCCTATGCATAAAAAATGAGAAAAGAAAACTCGAAAAAACCATGCGTACATGCTAATTTTGGGCAATAAAGCTAATAAATATTAAGAACATTTTTAATACTGTTTTATTACTCAAGGGTTATTTTTCTTTTCTGCGATAGCGAAAATATGTTGGCGACAAAGTTTCGTTTTCGGTTCCGTTTACCCGGAGGCACGAGAATTCGAGTTCCGATTAACGGGATTACTTTTACATTGCATGAATACAAAACCAAACAACTCCAAAATAGTTGTTTCGTTTAAGCAACTATTCCGTTTAAGCGATTTTCGTTTAACGAGATTCTACTGTACTCACTTGTTCTGGGCGGTGACTTATATGTAGATTGTTCAGAAAACTCTTCTCTTTCTTCACGACTGATTAGTACACTCAGTAGTAGTGGTTTTTGCAATGTGATTGTGCCCCCACCCGAATTACCCATTCTATGGCAAGTTGTATCGGCGTTTTTTATTACCAATATAAATACTATAGTTCGCAGTGCAGGTACTATTAGTAGTGACATAAGCGATCATTTACCAATTTGTATTTGTTTTCAAACCCGTGAATTATCGAGGAGCGTCGGTAGATTATTAACTTTCCAAACGATAACCGATCTGCCAACTGCGGTCCTTTCGCAGCTCAGTCATGCAAACAGAATGGACTTCTGTCTCCTCAAAGCAATGCGTGAACGAAGCATATGATGATTTCATACATATTTTTAAGACGATATACAACGCATTGTTTCTAAATAAGACTGTCACTGCTAAAAAACGAATAAGAAAACCATGGGTCACCCCACCTATTTTAGCAATGATAAGAAAAAAGAATCGCTTATATCAGGCCTATCTCTGTTCAAAAGACGACGGCTGACCACGCAGTTTTCAAGAAGTATCGCAATCAACTCACATCTGCACTAAACAAGTCAAAAACAGATTATCATAAACGTCTTTTTCATGACGCTCACAAGAAGCGTCCTGCGATTGTTTGGCAGTCCGTAAACGAAGTGATCAAACGCAACAATCAGAAGAATTCAATAGATGAACTCTGGAACACAACTATTTGAGCTCTTTAACAGACATTTTACTAACTTGCCTTCTAGCGCGCACAATGACATGCTTCCTCGTTTATCTCGCACCATGTGGCAGACACAATTTTCTTACAACCGACAGACGAATATGAAGTGATCCGTGTATTTATGGGATTGAATAACAGTAAAAGCCATGACATAGACGATATACAAATAAAGCCCGTTAAATTCGTAATCGATGTGGTGGCCCCACTCTTGCTATATATATTTAACTTAGCATTGTCGAATGGCCGATTTCCGAATAATATGGAACTTGCGAAAGTTTCAGTTTTGCATAAAGGTGGATACAAAAATTTAGTTACAAATTCCAGACCCATCTCGGTTCTTCCAATATTTTCCAACGGTCTGGAAAAAAATTAATTATATCGTTTAGACGAATTTTTTACCCAGCAATCAGTGCTAACTGACTCCCAGTTCGGATTTCGCAAGAGAAAATCCACGGAAAGCGCTTTCATATCACAGAAAAAAATAATATTACACAATATAAAATGCAAACGGCTGACACTGGGAATATTTATTGATCTTAGTAAAGCTGCGCTTATGACGGGGAGCAAGGACGTGTGCGATTGCTGCTCTGCTCAGTTTTTCGGGAGGCAACAATTTTTACACTGTGCGTCATGCACTCGCCGGTTCCACTGCAAGTGCTTAGATATTCAAGCCGAGGAATACGATATTTTTATGCAGTCCGGTAAAAGCAGCTACAAATGCAAAAACTGTTCAAAGCGCGCCGATCCTTCCACAACGAGGCTTATCGGCTCCGAATCTGATGACGGGGCTACGCCCACCGCTGGGAACACGGAAGCCAACATCGGTGATGGGGACAACAGTGAATCTGCACTTGCGGGAGCTTCTTCGGAAATTCTTCGCCTGCTCGTGCGTTTGTCGTCTCGGCTCGACATTTTGACGGCCGAGGTAAAGCTTCTGCGTGCCGACAACAGTGCCCTGCGAGTGGAAGTGTCTCAGCTTCGCCAAGCAGTTCTGAACGATACTGTCATGGCTGCTTCCAAAGACGCGTCACCCGTCGCCCCGGAACGAACGGCGCCCTCCTACGCTTCTGTTGCTCAGGGCGCCCGCCCCAAGGAGGGACAAGTTCGTCATTTTCCCGTAAATGCAACGACTCGTGGGATTCCGTCATCCTCCGCACATCTGAGCAACGGTGAGTCTGCAAACACGGCTCACAACGCGAGTGACCATCCTATCTCTAACCAAGATCGTCGTCCAAGGCCTCAGGCCTCATTCGGTCAAGCAAGAAATTGCAACATTAGAGCGGTTCCTCGTGCACCGCCTTCGAAAGGCTTGTTTGTGTCCCGTTTGGACCCAGCCACGACGGTCGCAGACATTGAAGCTACCGCAAGAACCGTCCTCGGTGACAAATCAATGATATGCACGCGACTAAAAACGCTATATCCGACCTACAATTCGTTCCATCTCGCCATTGATGAGGAAGCGTTGGTGGCGTTGAACAGTTCCGATGTGTGGCCAGATGGCTCTCTTTTTCGTCCTTTTATTGGGAGGCTGCCTATCTCACGGCATTACGTGGTTGTTCCGAATAGCATAGGTCACGCTGATCATGGCTCGAAATCTTAGCGTATACTACCAAAATGTCCGTGGTCTTAGAACCAAAACTGATGAATTTATGTCTAACCTACTAGGCAGTGATTATGATATTGTTTCATTGTCGGAAACCTGGCTTCATGACGGTATCGCCAGTAGTGAATATTTTCCTTCTTCTTTTTCTGTGTTTAGAAAAGATCGTGAATATACTTCCGGGATGAGATACGGCGGTGGTGTACTTATAGCTTGCAGGCAATCTTTGAACGCACATAGACGTCACGATCTCGAAACATATCAAGAATCGGTCTGGGTGGAGATAACTTCCGCTGATGGGTTCAACCTTCTTATTGGATCATATTATTTTCCCCCTGCCTCAGATTCTGCTATCTTTATAGACCACTTCCATTTCCTAGAAAACAGTATCGATATGACTGAATATCGCGTACAAATTTACGGAGATTTTAATCTGCCAAAGGTGGACTGGCCTTCCGGCATAATTAACAGTGCAAGCTCATGCACGCGTCAAAAAGCGTCCTGCTTGTTCAACTTTATCAATTTTAATGATTTTACGCAGCAGAACACGTTTGCGAACTGCTCCGGTAATATTCTGGATCTAGTTTTATCTAACTTCCATATCGCGGAAGTGACTCGCATAAGTGATCCACTGGTAAATGCTGATGCTTACCACCCTCCGCTCGCAATCTCGTTTTCAATGTCTTTAAGGATGATACCACCTTGCTGCGTGCTAAGATATACGTACGGTCGCGGTGATTATTTCGGGTTATTTAAATATTTTAAGAAATATGATTGGAGCATTATTTTACAAAATTCGGATGTTGATTTAATGGCGGACGATCTTAGGTCAGTAGTCAATAAAGCAATGGATAAGTTTATTCCTAGGCACCTTCAACGTCCCGAGAAGTATCCAAAATGGTTCTCTAAGGATCTGCGACATTATTTAAGGTTAAAATTGCATTACCATAGATTGTATAAAAAGACAAAACTGGACTTCTGGTATGAAAAATATAGCATATGCCGTGAACTAACAAAGAAGCTCCTCGTTAATGACCAGTATATGTATCGTAAGCAAGTGGAGCTGAGCTTAAACAAACGACCTGAAGAATTCTGGCGCTTTGTAAAAAAACATACCAGGAAGGAGTCTGGCAATATAACGCTGCGCAGTGGATCTGGTGTTCATATTTCCCCAAAGTCTGTTTGCGAACAGTTTTCACATCATTTTAGTTCATGTTTTTCTAGTGTCAACACCAGTTCGCCTGTGACATGTGGGTCTGATGACTACTTGCCTCTTACGAGAATTACAGTTGATGAGGTGTTTTCGGCTATTGGAAAACTAAACTCTAAACTATCGACCGGCTGCGATGGTATTCCCAATTTTATTGTGAAGGGCTGCAGCGAAATTTTTGCTCCTGTTCTTGAGAAGTTGTTTAACTTGTCGCTGCAAACAGGTATATTTCCAGAAAACTGGAAATCTTCAATTATTGTCCCAATTTTTAAATCTGGTAATTCTAGTGACGTCAGCAATTATCGTCCAGTATCTCTTTTAAATGCATTTTCAAAAGTATTCGAGAAGGTGATGTACAACCGCCTATATAATTATTTTAAACGAAAGGTAGTTCCTATACAGCATGGTTTTGTAGCAGGAAGGTCCGTTGAAACAAATTTATGCACATTTCTTAATTATTCTATGCCAATTGTTCAGAGCCGGGGTCAGGTAGATGCAGTATATTTGGATATGTCCAAAGCCTTCGACAAGGTCAATCATGCATTGTTATTGAAGAAACTTGGGAACTATGGGCTTGGTCCTGAATATATTACGTGGTTCAGGAGTTATCTACATAAAAGACAGAACAGTGTTAGGGTTTCTGGCTACTTGTCACAACCTTTCATGTCTATTTCGGGTGTACCTCAGGGCTCGAATCTTGGTCCGCTGTTGTTTATTATTTTTATAAACGATTTACTATCCTTCGTGGAAAACTCGCAGGTGCTCATGTTTGCAGACGACGTTAAACTGTTTCGGCAGGTCAACACTATCACTGACTGTGCTTTGCTGCAAGAAGATGTCGATTCAGTACAAAGATGGTGTAATTTGAACAATCTAGTTTTGAACCCCGCAAAACCCAAGTGATGTCTCTGTCCAGAAAGCGTAGCACATTATCTTATATGTACTGTATGGGAAATGAAACTATAAGTCGGACCACAATAGTTAAAGATCTAGGGGTGTTTGTGGATGATCACCTTTCTTTTAATTCTCACATAAACTCCATTGTTAGCCAGAGTCTGCGCATGTTGGGAATAATGGCCCGCCTAACTAGACCATTTAGCACTCATCATTGTCTGTTGCGACTCTTTAGTACTCATGTACGCTCTAGACTTGAATTTGCATCTGTTATTTGGAACTCTATCTCTAGTACAGCGAGTGAAAAAATTGAACATATACAAAAACGATTTGTGCGGATTGTCTATGACAGATATTTTGGTCGTAAATGTTATTTTCAATATAATTTAATTTTATCCAAACTAAAACTGTGCGCTCTGCATAACAGGAGATCTGTCCGGGATGTTAAGTTTTTGCACAGGTTGATCCATGGGTCCATAGACAGTCCTTCACTTCTTGCTTCTTTACACTTCCGCATTCCCGTCAGTGCTAACTCTAGAAATCTCAGAGTTTTTATCCAGATATTCATAGCAACTTGTCACCCATATCACGAATTCAACATGTTTTAGACACGAAGTTTTGCAATGTTGATATTTTTTGTACAAAATTGCCTCTTGTTTGTACAGGGTTGCTCTAAAATTGCCAAAACTGTTTGCATGTGTATTAATGTAAACCATATGTATAAGTTTTAAAACATGTGTATAATTTGAAGCATGTATATTTGTTACGATTATGTATTTTGTGCTTCGTGCTTTACCCCAAAGGCCTTTGAGCTGTTGGTAAGCACGCGAAAATAAACATTGAATTGAAAAAAGCGTTTGATTGTATTAACCATTCAACGCTCCTTTATAAACTTTCGTATTATGGCATACGTGGCACGCCTTTGATACTTATTCATTCATATTTAGAACTAAGCAATGCGTCTCAGTGAATAATCATGTTGCCCTTTGCAAATCTTGAAGTTTGGTGTGTTCCTAAGGCAGCATAGTCATTCCTGCTCAGTTCAATGTGTATATAAATGATCTAGTCAATATTTGCAACCAAGGACGTTTTATAATGTATGCAGACGACACGAGTATATTTCTATCTGCATCGAATATGGATGAACTTTCAGCCATGGGAAACTTAGTTTGGAAAAGTGTCTTTCGTGGTCAACAATAAATGGCCTTAAAATAAAACTTCGTAAAGTCTAAGGCAAGTCTATTGAGACCTGTAAATAACACGTTATTAGCAATTATGCTCTAGAGATTACACGTACCAGATTGAAATAGTTAAACAGCACAAAACGTTAGGTGTCATTTTTCCTGAACATATGCAATGGGATAATCACATCGATTACTTAGTTAAGAAACTGTCAACCGTTGTTGGAATAGTATGTCACTGTCGCTCCATGTTGCCGTAAATATTGAAATGCAGTTCATCATGCTCTATTTAGCTTACAAATTAACATTGTCATTTGATTTTGGGGCTACAACAATTAAATTTATGCTGTACAAACTTTCGATCTTACAAAAGAAAATGCTAAGCGTTTTATTGCAAACTTGCCTGACGACACTCTTACGGAACCATTCTTTCTTAAATTCAATGTCATGAGGGTTACTAGACTACACGAGTATGCTTCATGTGTTCTTATTTATTTTCGACCGATGAGTTTATTGCTTTCTTGTCTAATGTATCCCACCTGACAGTACGTGAATCTTCCATCATTCTTGTCAGACGCAGAGACTTGAATGTGCCACATTTCCGTACAAATTATGCACTGCAATCTATAGCGCATAATCCCAACGCTACATTACTTAACAAGTTCATAATAGACCACAAATGATATTCACTGTTGGAAAAAAGGATGTATGCAGT